>JARPRG010000374.1:1453631-1473167 GCA_031001745.1 Hartigia nigra
AAAAAAGTTTTTCTTTTTTTTTGTTACTTAAAAAAAAAATGACACCGCGCGCTACTGTGGATACGAATTTATCGTGTTGGTCGTTGTCCTTGAAGGGTCCAAGAATTCTGAAACGACAAAGTAGGAATGCCTGGTATTCGTAAGGCGCCGTTGGAATAGCCGCTTGAAAGATGGCGACGTGGCTTGAATTCGGCGCCAATGGACTCCAGGGAGCGCGGGGGCTTCGGCTCGTGAGTCCCAAAGAGAAGCAAGGAAGAAGTGAGAGGATTCCGTAAGGAGCAAGGACGACTATAGACAGGGAACGGGCTAGTTGAGATATCACCAAGGAATAATTAAGAATCGGTCGATCTCACCCTCCCCTTCTGTCCTGCTCCTATCCCGTGCTGCTGTGTGGTCCAGCATACCTGGCCCTTACGTGGGGCCCGTTTCTATTCCTTTCCTTTCCTCTTGCTCCAAACCGCGACTCATTCCGCAATTACCGTCGCTTTTCGTAATACATTTTCCGCATATACGAGCCGCAAACCGTATAGTAAAATAAATTGGCAAGCAAGCTGCGGTATGTTTGTATAATTGCTTTTCTGCACGCGCAATTAGTATAGGTTTTTTTTTTTTACCGGTGTACGCGTGCAGTGGGAAACGTGAAAATCAATGTAAAGGTTAAAATCATATTGAAAAATTGTCATCTCTCGTGTAACCAGGGAGAGGAAGCGAGAACATTGTCTGCGATATTATTAAGTATAATTGTGACAGGTATTCCCTGTTTTCTGATATTATTTTTGAATAACACGCCAGCAAAGTCGATAGAGAGTGAGCGGGCAAAAAAAAGAAAGCAAAGAGATAAAAAGTAGTAAAAATTAGAAACGGACACGAAGCAAGGGTGGCGAAAGCGTGGAATTCGCACCAATGGCTCCGGTACTACCGTGGCAAAGGTTACAGAGGGTAGTTCGGCATGGCGGCGTGATGTTGTCAGAGGGTAAATATTAATTAGCATGGCTCTGTGTTCATTTCATTCGGTCGGCACTGCACGACAGGACTCAACGTCGACGAGCGAGTCACGTCCGTTAACACGCAGCGCCACTCTCGACGAAACGGCGTTACCGCGAACAAACAGATTTCCCTTAGTCTAGTCACACCTTCGCGAAATTAGTTAAGAATACAAGCGACGCCAGCGCCAATGCTAATATCACGGTAAATGCTGGCACTACGTATATCTACAATTTAAGCTTCGTACCAACAAGTGCTTGCGACATGAATACGTTACAAAAATTCTCTCGGTTAAACGAGACTGATGCGACGGAGACGAAAAAAAAAATTATTTTGTTAAAGGACAAAAAAAAACGTCGAAATCCGACAGTGGCTAAGGGACGTCTCAGACAAACACTCTAACACAGAGAACGGCAAACTCTCAATACGTTATACGACGATGGTGGCGACACGGACGGTCTCTCTCTGCACCATCGAAGCGTGACGACGACAAGTCCGCGGCTCTTCTTCGTCGCTTGCTGAGACTAAGTCGACGCGACATCGTGAAACCGCGACACGTCTCTTTCGGAACTAGGCGCGAGCCCCGTCAAATAATCAACACTGCTCGAACGTTCTGCGGCGCGTTTAATATATCCGCTTGTCTTGTTGGACCTTTTTTTTTTTTCTAATTCTTTTTTTCCTCCAAAATTTTCTGTCATTCTCGTGCACCGTTTTTTTTTTTCTTTTTCCCTTTCAGAATTTACAGCCTTTCTTTCCGTATTCGTGGGTTTAACGACGAAACGTTGAGTTTCTTAGGAAGCGTAATTAGTCATACTCATTGCGACGAGATTAATGTCCTTTTTCTTTTTTCAAACCCACGCCTACGGTTAATGCCAAGTTCACAGTCGAGCTTTTCTTTGCTTTGTGGCATCTCTCTTTTTCACGTACTTTCGCTTCTGCCTTTTCTTTCACCGGCTCTACTCCTTTATCGGTGTGAAAATTAGCAATGGCTTTACTGCGCTTACCCGGTACCCCATATTGCCGGAACAGAGACTGGCAAGCTAAGAGTAAATGTAATCACTGACGGTTATCATGGGTTACTTGAAATTATACAAATTTTCATAAACCGTCGTAATAAGACGTCCAACTACTTCCTTAAGGGTTGACATAGAAAACAAAAAAAATTATTCGTCTATGTTTTTACGTACGGTGAAAAAAAAAAAATAAATAAATAATTTCTACGTCTCTCAATTTCTTATGACATACCTCTTTATACTCGAATTTTTTTGTTTTCCTTTCTTTACCGCTTTCTGTTATTTCCTCCATCAACGTATGACGTTTTTCGTCGACTTTGCGTGACTGACTACTCGAGGAGCGTCGGCGATGCTCTACTCTCCTTCCGTACACTCGACAAAGGGAAACAGCAAAGCAAAGAGAATAACGGAGTATCGACAAAGTACATGGCTCGGGACACGGTCTTGTTCTGAAGTACGCGACAAGCCCGTTTACATGAGAATGTTCGCTTCGTGATAGCGACAATAGCAATTTCTCTTGGTACAAAGACTATACTGGTTGATCCATTTTTGATCGATAAGGTCTGTACTTGCTACTAGTTACATCAATTGTATATAGGTATACACACATGTATATATGTATAGCTTGAGAAACTAGCGTCAAAAACTTGTCAATAAAAGCTAATACACGAGCGATAGAAATATAGTAATACAAGCAGTTAGTCACTTGACTGTAAAATTTCTACGACAAATTTCCACTTCAAAGGTAAATACAGATTCATTCATAATCCTAAAGTAAGGTTAAGGATGGCGCCAGTGATGGTCATCAATTTTCCATGGAATTGGGAACGATTTTGTATTTTGACATGGGACCGGGCACCATGCTGGGCAGAAAACTCGGTATGGTCGTGCGCCATTTTTTAACTTTGTTTAAATAATTATCCCATCCTGATGGATCTTCCAGCAGTATACGTTACCACGGAGACTTTTCCTGCGATTTGAATATCCTTAGGTGCTTTTGGATTTCGCAGTGGTTAATCGTGTGTCTGGGTTGAAAGGTACTGTAGGTATTCCGTCACTGTATATATAACGGTCTGATGGATATTTAAGAAAAAGGGACAGCTTTGGGTACGCGTTCTGAGCTCGACAGCCTGACGAAAATTGTCAGGGGCCATTTTTCCTAATTTCGGGGTAATTTATATAAGGGCTGTTTCATTCGTCGGGGCGAGGTCGAGGATAAATAATAGCGGGTAGGTATATATATACACCAATGGAACGACATATGGCTCGTGTTCAGATCGGAAAGCTCGATAGAGAGCGCCACTATCGCATTATATAGCATGGCTACTATCTTTCACCAGAGGCTTAATATTCCCTGATCAGGATTACGATCCTGCCCCATAGAGATCCAAAGGATACAGTGCAGGATCCTAAACGCATTTTGGTAACAGACTTTTAATTTTTTTTTTACACTTTCTTCACCACTACACTGTATACTCTTTCTCTTTTTTTTTTTTCATTTTTTCTCGCGTTTAATCTGCTCGAAAATATTCTGAACACACGGTATCTATGCAGATTGTGGAAAATCATGCGAGCACGTTAGACCAGGGTAGAAAAGTAAGACCGTTAACATTCCGCCACGCGATCCTGCAGAGGTTAGACGTCTCAATCGGAGTCCTTCGTCATTTATAAAATCATATATTTGTATACACGCGTTCCTGAGCTGTGTTAGGCTGTTAATCTTTTTAGCTGTAGCGATGCCGGAAAGCCAGACAGAAAGAGAAAGAGAGAACGATTTTATTTTTGATTCCCACTGTCCCCTTTGGTTTCTTAGCTAGATCAATATATTTATTTTTTTTTTTTTTAGGAGTTAGATTCTTTTTTTCTAATTTCTATCTCAGGGCTGAAAGGATTAACGTGTAAAGCGTGCAGCCTCTGTATGCATAGGATGGAACACATAAGGACGCTCGTACGTGCGTGTTTTTCCTTTTTTTTTTTTTTTGAGAGAGAGAGAGGTAAAAGGTTCGTGACCGTATATCCAAGACTGTGGAATTTCAGGACATTGAGGTAGGTCCTGTAAAAGGAATATGCATCTAGATATTAAAATAGACACGAACTGGCTGTACGTATGCATAAATGCATAGGAGTTATTATTGGCTGTGAAATATTTGAATTTCGATTATACATGGGGAGCTTGAGTACGTGGGTTATTAAGGTCGATACGGTAGCACCGACCTCTACTACTTAGTACCTGGATAGTGAAAACATCCACGATAGAAGGATGGACTGGACAAAACGCTTTATCGGTCATGTCGGCGCAGATGAAAGGAATCTTATCTATACGTTGTCCGTAAGAGTAAAGGATTCCCGTGTTTCCAAGATAGATCTTATTTATGCGCTCCCTTTACTCGGCTACCGATGGTCTCCCTATTTCGAGGTTAGGTTATAAGGTAGGTAGTGGACCCTGAAGCCTCAAACATCCTTTTCATGGCGTTCCAGTAACATTACATATATATATATACATATACGTTGTATGCGTAAAGTGCCATACCACATAGGTATAGATAGAAATAGGCGGAGCATCAAAAGATCCAATTTGGATATGTATTTCCTGGAAAAGAAAAAAAAAAAAAGAATAAACTTTGTGAAAAGTAGACTTTTATAAAAATCACATTAAAGCTAGGTTCACAGCAGACTCCCGTAGTCCTATGAGTATTTTATAGTGTACCTTTCCATCGTAGGAGGGCCTACGGGTCTTATATTCTTCTTCTTCTACCTGGTCGCGACTAGTTAAGGAGCCGACCTCGAGTCTCCCGCAGCTGTCCGTTGAAACTTTTAAAAGTTAAAACAAAGCCCATAGGGTGCTGGCACTGGCGCTGATGCTATAGAGCATAGTGATGATGATGGTGGTGGTGGTTGGTGGTGGCGCTCGTGAAGCCAGGGGCCTCTCTCGGGAGGTGAGCTCATCTAAATCACAAATCTCAGCCTCCATCAGCACACCTCGAGCGATAGGCCGTGTTAATAACCAGTCCTGTATACGTCTACGTAAACTGAAAGGATGTGGTAGTGGCTGGTCGACCTGTAGTGGTTCCCGGACCCCCTGCGACATGGCGCCACTCTGCTCCGCCTTCCTTCTTCTTACCCCTCTGTAAACCTCATCCAGAACCACAGTCTATCTGAACTCGTACCAAATTCAGTCTGCGTCTCGTCCTGACTTGCTTCCTGTGGACGATTTAGTGCGACTCCTTGTTATTTCGTTTACGTAGCTTCGTACGAGAGCACCTATGACGAAATTCAGGACTATGCTAACCAGGGCTCCGGGACCTAGAACCATATTATTAGACAAGCGTATATCGAACTCCAAGGAAAGGTAAGCCTCCTGGTAAACCTGTAATAAAAGAGAGAAGAAAAAGAAAACGTCAGTGCTCTAAGTAAAGTCGTATAGTTTATGGGTATTTAAAGCGGCGTAAAATCTGCACTCCATTAGCAGGAGTGATGCATGGGAGTCAGGATGATCCATCACCTCTCGGGCGTAAAGTCCCAGCCTCTGTGTCCGTACAGTCAGGGGCCAGGAGGTCCACGCCAGAGGGAAGGAGAGGATGGGGATCAGTGCGGATCGCCGGGGTAGAAACAAAAAATTCTTGTTTTGTGGCCCAAGGGTGGCCCCATGTCCATGGAGGCACAACGGTGTGGGTATACTGTAGCAGTAGGTGTGTATATATATATATATATATATACAACCTATAGATACATATATACACATAAGTGGATTCAGAAGGCAGGGATGAGGGTTAGTAGTAGATGAGAGGTTTCGGAGGTTAAACAAACATGTGATTACCGTTGCCTACAGCTGGCTATATTATATCTGCCTACCAAGGTAACCATCTCCTGGTTTCTCTCTCTTGTTTTCTTTCTTTTTCTCTCTTTCTCTTCTCTCGTACTATATTACCGTTCTACTATACCATCGTCTCCTTCTTTCGCTCTACCTGCCCATCCTTCTTACCTTGGAGGAGGTTGCGTCCTGTGGCTGCAGGCTACGTTATGGCTCACCGTCGAGAACATCCTCCACCAAGGTGGAAGTAGAGAACAGACCAGCCAGCAGAGGTGCTCACCACCTCTTCTCCTCTCCTTGGCGATGCTGACGATACTCGAAGGGCAGATGTCCCTCCCGGAACAGGTGCCTCTTTCATCGGACAAAAGACACGCTAGGTGAATCTCCCCGTGGCCGAGCACCAGGTGCCTAATTACCTCATGGGATATCCAACTACTTCGCAAAATATACCAGGGTACGTGCTACGTATCGTGCTGGATATTTAACTTGAACCTGGTGCCTTTGGCGATGATCATTGGACCTGCCTCGAATGAAGTGCCGATAGTCTCGGACGCGGGTTATGTCGACTCGAGGAAACTGCAAGGTGAAATAAAGAAAATGGTAAAGATGGATTAACGAAGAATAGAGGATTACGCCATTGCCATGAATTCTTCGTACCTTTTCATTACTATCGTTCCCTTTGTCTCTAGATGGTTTATCCTTGCTGGTTGGAGGAGTCTTTCTTTTAGTAACAGTTTAGCCTTGCATATTTCTTTTCTTTTCTTTTGTGTGTATATATATATATATATATATATATTTCTTCCTTCAGTGCCATCTTATAGACACTATACCCATATTCGGTCATTAGCCAACCTTTTATTCTTCTTGGGCATTCGTTCGCAACTCGCCAATACGCTTCATGTAAATAATTCGCATATCCCCGGATAGAGGATTGGCTGTTGGTCGCCAATGAACCACGGTCAGCCATATTGAAAAATGAATTGAAATAATAAAATGTAATGTGCTGGTCAGTATAGGGGGATGCTAATAGGTCCGCTTCGTCGGGACGGCTTCCTGCTTAACGCGGAGCCACTCGCCACGTCCGCTGATTCTCTTCACTTCGCTCGCTCCATGTACACCATTACAATTTATTATCTCTCTCTTTCTCTCTTATTGTTTCGGCACTCTATCCCACTCCCCATTCTCTCTTCGTACCGCCAATCATAATTTCTATCAGAGCCACCTCCTGGTGACGATCAGACAGGGGAGCTCATTGGTTCGTACCCTGGTACTTTATTCGTTTGCCTCCCTAAACCACGCGATGAAACAGAAAGATAGAGAGAGAAAGAGAGAGTGAGTTAAACGAGATCAGCCACACTTCTGAAGAGGCCTCGTCATTAAAAAAAAATACATATATATATATATATATATATAAAGAAACCGTCCGACACTCGTGTCTCGTCTTTTACATTTTTATTTTATGCCAGTCCCCTTTTTTCCGTAAATTTTTTTTATTCGAATCGCTACACAGGAGGACCGACGTTTCGCGGCCTCTTTGTACAAATTGAAAACACCCGTTCGATTCAGTTAATTACCGAAGGACAAGTGGCGCCCTGTTAGGGACCTTAGGGCCCGTTTATAGTGTAGAGCCCCATGGCGCCTGCAGGACTACACCGAATTACCGAATTCTTCCTGGACTTCCGGTATACTTGGCCAGAAACATCTTCTTCCCTTACGGATTCCACATGCATTCGTAGTACAGTAACGTATTTACAGAAGAATGTATGTATCTTCGCTGCGCTATATATTCGTTTAAACGTACGTAGCGTGTATGTAAATATGTATCATACCCGTCCTTAAAGTATGAGAAACACTCGAAGTTATTTCACGTCTGAATACCCGCAGACTCAAAAGAACTTCTGTCCTCCTAGTAATTAGTACGAAATTCCTACTGTTGGCGCATTCACGTTATTGACACTCAAATTCATCCGCATTCTTTACCCACTCATCGTTCTCACGTGAAGTCTTTTCTTTTGATTAGCGACAAAGTTCAGAGTCTGGGTTAAGTAGTCTGGTACTATCGATTGGCCCAAGACAATATATCGTCTCCCTTAAAGACACGAGTGACCTCGACAGTATCTTTAAGGATAAATCGATTTAATTAACAGATTAATCGATCGTCAGATCACTTTGACGATCTTGTCAATAAATCTTATATGGGTGCCGATGGGCACTCGTGTAAACTCTCACAAATTTCTTAACGCTCCCGCGTTCTCAATGCTTTTCGAATATCGTCGGTTCACGGTTCAAAGTCCATGTGTGAGAAGATTTTGAAAACAAAAAAATCGATAGAAACAGAGAAGTACAAGGACAAGGAGCAAAAGGTGTATAGAAGGCCGCGTTAAAATTGGTCATCTTATTTGCTCAATAAGGAACCACAGGACGTATGTGATCAGTTGGAACTTCAGAGGCGCCGCCACGCAAACTCTGCTAATGGACGCCGTCGAACTGGCTCGCTCGCTTCCTTAACTGTTTGTCGTTTGAATGTTTTAGGACGTCTGTTTAACCAAGTTACTTACTTACTTACTGCCTCGGTAGGAGAGACAGCCGCTGGTGGTGCTATTTGCATGCGTTCCCTTCCTGTCACTTGCGGGACACCTTCGTGTTTCGAGAAACACCCATCGCGACGGTGCTGCCACTATGGCGTAGCTTATGTACTACGTAATTCAAAGCGAGCGGAAGGCTTGAAAGTTTACGCCGGAAAGAAAGTGTAGGAAATAACGTTGTTGGGATAGGTGCTTTTATTATAATTAAGGAGAATAATAATTAGCTTTTAATGTACTTATAGATACGGGCATTAGATATTTTGCTGTCGCTGCATAAACTTGACTACGGGTCTTAAGCGGCTAACGCATTTGGATGGAACGCTTAGAGAGGTTATCCTTAACGATTCTTAAGGTCGACGATAAGGTCGCTTAACGATAAAGAGAACGATGGGACTGATCGTGGAGTCGTATGGGAGGCGTGAAAAAAATCGTTGAAAAAGCATAGACTGTGGCGTAGAAATGGTACGGATCAATGACGGTTAAATTCTCAATCGGAGATATTTTTATCAGGTTTTTTTCTTTTTCTTTCTTAATGGTAGTTTGTCGCCTCGAGAACGAAGCATCTTTTTATGTATGATTCTACGAAATCTCGAGTCATCGTCAGTGTCTGGGATTTTTTTTGTAGAGAAGAACTACGCAGAACCACTGTGACGACTACCGAGCTGAAATTGTAGTAAATTTGTATGACAAAAAGAAAGTAGCTTGTGGATTCCCGATTGCCCGGAAAAGTTCGGTCGACTTGGTTTCCTTGGGACTATATGTGATGATGGTGGTTGGAAAGGAACAGAAGTCCGCATGCAAGTCCGTGGGTAGTTCTCTACAGGGGAGCTTTGAACTTTTCCTTTTTTTACGTTTGACCCGCGACGACAAAATTACAGGGTGGAAACGTATCGAGTGGAAACGAATCCTAGATAGACTTTTTTTTTTCTTCCTTCACGAGTCCCTTTTCTTTCGTCTCTATCGTATTTGGTACACGTTATACCCGATAACTAGAGGAAGGAAAATCGGTACGCGTTTGTAAACGATTTCAATCAGTCCCATTGTCGGGTGGTAATGAAGTCAAAGAAAACGAGAATGGACACCCTATAGATTAGGGGGTTGCCGATACTGTGGATTCCACGTGTGCATATATATAACAAAAAAAAAGGACCAAATCTAAGGGATACCATCCACTCTTATTCTATTGAAGGCAATAAACCTTCGTTATGATAATTTTATCTTATTCTTTGCCTCATCTTTTTTTTTCCTCCTCGCAACGACAGCTTCTACAATTTAGTCATTAGCGTGATTAAGGCAGTGGCTCCAAATAACGATAAGCGGATATTTTCAAAGAAGAAGAAGAAGAGAAGAGGTATGAAAGAAAAAATGAAAATATATAGAGAAAATATATATATTTTTTTCTCTTATCTTCTTTCTCTTCTACGATTTAGTCTTTAGTGTGGTTAAGGCAATATCTGCAAATAACGGCAGGCAGATTTGACGTATATATAGATATAAGAGGATATAAGAGGGGTGCGAAGAAGAGATGAAAATATATAGAGAAAAACACGTGAAAATATTTCTCGTGAAAATCGTAAGCCGAGCATTAAGTCTTTCTTTTGATGCAATATTGAGTCCTCGTATCAATTTTACACTTGCTTCGCACTCGTGTACACCCGCCCAAAGTCCTTTATGGTATTTTCCATCATTCAGAGCATATTTCCTTCCCGTGGTAAAGAGAGGAACGAGGCGAGTCACAGGGGGGACATGGATGGGATGAGAGAGAATCTTCGAAGATTTCTCGTACCCTCAAAGAGAGCCGTGAGAGAGTTTCCCGAGGGATGGAAATAAAAAGATAGGCCCTCGCCACCCCCTCCCGTTCTTCCCTTTGTAAAAGGGACTTCGATGTAAGCGAGCTGATTTCCGTTTAACATTTCCTTCTTTCCTCCCTTTCGCCTTCACCGTAGTGTCAGAATTTCACAGTACGTATATGTATAATTTCGTGGAGCATATATAGATTTGAATAGCTTACTGTAAACTCGAAGGCGAATTAAGTGGTTTAAGGGTAGAAAGAGTAAAAAAGATGTAAAGAAAAAAATGGCCGCAAGAAATCTGACAAACATCACTTTAAATACAGTCTGCCGGTGGTTTCACTTGAATATTCGATTAATCCATATATGTATACCTTATCGGATTTATCCTCCTTTGCTTTTTCTTCCATTCCAAGATTTTCAGGGTACAAGAAAAAAGGATATCAAAGTATCTGATACAAAATATTTCAAACATCCCTTCGATGCAGGCTGCTTGGTATCTCTTTATCGTTTCTGTTTTTTTAAAAGTGTCTTATCTGCGCTCAAAAGAGAGAGAGAAATTCTTGGGTATAATTTAAGGGCTGTTAAAAAAGAGTAGAGTTGTCCAGTATCCAGTATGGCTTTGAAAGGTCCGAAGGGTAGGTGACCTCACCCTGTAGAAAAATCCACCCCTTTTGAAAGCGGTCGATAACACGAGGACGAGAAGCGCCGGTCGAGCAACCTTGCTTCTCTCCTACCATTTCTCTCCCCTATCTCAACCTCTCCTTTTACTCTATTTTCTCTCCTTTCACTCGACGCCCTCACTGTCGCTTTCTCTCTCTCTCTCTCTCTCTCTCTCTCTCTAATGGAAAGAGAAGGCAGGAGACACAGAGAGAGAGAGAGGGCAAGTCAGGAGGGCCGACCTTTTTTCTCATCTGGCCTTGCGAAAAGTTTCCCACCTCCACCGCTTCCTGCCGAGGTGGCGCCAGCTATGGCACCAAACTACCCCTTCTTCCTTCTGCTTTGATTCTAAGGGACTTTACTTCTCTCTAGCTGCCCGTCCTTATACGCCTGTCGCCCTTTGCATACCTTTTTCCTTTCCTTCTCTATCTCTTCGCCATCTTCTCCCATCTCCTCCTCCATCTCTCTATCTCTACGTCTTTTACACCTAGTCTTCGAGCTAAACCAACCGGCCACTCGTTTGCCTTATGTACCGAGCCTTAAGTAATCCAGAAAGGAGCATCGGCTAACTTTTTAAACTCTCAAAAGACGTGCCGGATACGCTATGTCTACCTGTCTTCCCTCTCAATTCTCGACCATTCGTACAGTATTAAAAGGTCATCGTGAGATAAAGGAAAGAGCGAGAAGGAGATAGACGAGAAAATAAGATAAATATCAAGAGTAAGAAACGTGCACCCCTCCAAATCTATATGGTACCCTTAACCTAAAACTATACCCACGTATATATATATACACACATAGCCACAGTGGAAATCAATCAGTCGTAAACCAGGAGCGTGATTCAATGTAGGTGGGCCCCCAGGTAGCCGCTACAGATAACACTGCGAGATTACCACGGACAGAGTCATTAGCTCCGGCGGCTTCTGTGTGCTTCTGGCTCCTACGAATTTCTTCCTTTTTTTCTTTTATTTTTACCAACTTTATCTGCGCGGTCAATTCACGCCGCGATATACGCTCGCACGCACAGGCATTACTTTGTATCGCGCTTCTTCATACGGACCTACCTTATATACACTCTGTATCTCCATTTCTAGGTCCTTTTTCCCAGCGTGAATTCTCTTGCCACCATCCCGCAGCACCATTATCAAGAAACCTTTCTTCTCCACCCATATCCAACGATCCGAGGAACCAGTCAGCTTCGCAAGACAACTTGCACTTGCGAGCGTGCTATGCGCTTGCGCAGATAGTCTCCTAAGAAATACTAATTGCTCAACGTGTTCGCACATATTTTCACTGCCATCTTGCAGGACTCTCATCCCACGTACATATATATATATATACACCGCTCATTCTATATCGTCAATGTGTGGTCAGTACGCCTACCAGCGGGGTATAAGCTTTTGCTTTGATAGCCTAATGACAAACGCCTAGATTAGCTATCGGCTAGCGCTAATTATTTCTCTTTGTGAACCGGGCACCGCGTAATGGCGCTGCCGATATTATATTGATTCGCGAGAGTGGACTGTCGGATAATTTCTCCGTATAACATGCCGGATATAACTATGTACTCTTAACGAATTTTTGTCATTTTATCCACGTATGCTTTCTCTCTGTCTCTCTCTCTCTCTCTCTATTCTCTTATTCTTTTTACTATTAAAGACAAAGTTTTATATACGTTGTCCGCTGACGCAGACGTCTATTTTATAAGGAGCTTCACTGACGGCTAAGATACTAGCTTGTCGATCTATAGAGCAATGAATAAATAAAAGGTTCTTGCGTGGCAATCGAGGTATAACCACCCTCTAATATATGAGGGGTCTGAACGAGACAGTCAGGGGTGCAATTCGCGCTTTCATTCTTCAGGCTGATTGTCGGCCACGACTAACGTCGAGCGTTACTCTACTTCTTACTTACTGATATATACTAGGTATATCACTTGTGCTCTGATCCTGGCAAGCAATTGCGTCTGCGTGCGAGTTATAAAAGACGCATATATTTTTCTTTCGTTATTTAGGGTAATAGATTCGTGAATATTGTAGAGTGGTGGACAATTTTTTTTGTATGAATACAACAATTTTATTAACAATTTATACGGATACTCGTTGCACGGGCTTCGCGGAGGGTTATAGAATTAATTCGTGTTTTGTGGATGGGAACGAGTCAATTTTTTATATGAGATTTTTTTCTTATGATTAAACTTTTTTTTCACGGCTGAATTAAACTTTGGACTTAATTTTACCATGACTCGTTCTTTATCTTCGTTTGTTAAAACTACGAATCTTCGTGACGGCAAACATAAAACAGTCTGTCCCAATGTATGCTCCGTTTTTTGGCTTTCAGACGATATTGAATTCCATGCACAAGTATCAGCCGAGGTTTCACCTGGTGCGCGCCAACGACATCCTCAAGTTACCCTACTCGACATTTCGTAGTTACGTTTTCAAGGAGACCGAATTCATCGCGGTGACGGCATACCAGAACGAGAAGGTAAGAAATCCCTTTGTCTTAAAAAACGAAGAAATATATATATATACATATATATATATGTATAAAATACACCAGGAAGAGAAAGTATTAGACACAAGAAATTCGTAACATCAAATTCCCAAGAATCCTTCGTTTTCCTATGAAAAAAAGTCTCGGTAGAAATTTACCCGCCAATTTTTGAATTCAAAAATTATTTTTTTTCATACCAACAAAATACCTTTACAGGCATATGGGATAGTGTAATGAAAAAGAAGAAATTTGCCAAAAAAAGGTTCATTGTCCATTCGGTGGAAATTGCCGGGGCTTTTGCATATTTGAGGCATAACTATCTTGGACTCATCTCTTGAGCACCGTTGGATTTCGCTCTTTATGAGCGCGCTAATTAATATCTGCTCGCGCCGATATAGAACTGAGTTTATTCGGGGAATCGTTCTCTTCTTGGTACACATTATTTCTGGTACACACGAGCCGTCTCTGTATCGGCCGGTCCGATCGTAAAGGAGTCGCCTTGTCCGATTTGTGAGAACCGGCCCATAACCGTTTTGACCGATTCTCTCAGTCTTTCTCTGGACGTTCATTTTTCATACTTTTATTTTCATCGCTCTTTTCCGTTTTCTACTTTTTTTATTTCTTATACCCGTTCCGCACTTCCGTTCTGCTTAAGAGCTACTCTCGAAGACACACTCGAACGGGATGCGTATCCGTTACGAAATCGTATACAATAAAAGCGAACGATGAAAAAATAAGATCAAAGCAAATACGAAATATAAAAAAAAAGTGCCTGTTTCTGTCATTCATGTTTTTTTTGTTTTTTTTTTTTGTTTTCAATATTTTGTATAGTGCGTCGAAATTTGATTTTTTTTGTTTGTTTCTCTTTTGCAGATAACGCAATTGAAAATCGATAACAATCCATTTGCCAAAGGATTTCGGGACACGGGTGCTGGAAAGCGAGAGAAAAAGTGAGTATCGCTTTCAAAATTTTGTATAAAAAAAAAATCTGTGGTCTGTTATGTATATTCTTTTTAATTCAAAATACATGTAACGAGAGAGTTTTTTTTCTCGCGTCGATGGGATGACAGTGGACCGCGAAGTCGGGGATAATTGATTCGTGGCGGCGAGGGAACTTTTTTGTCAATCCCCTCTCTCACCCTGTACCATTAGTCTAACCTCAGCGGGTCACCCTAAAGTAAGGGCTGCTTTTCACGGGGCTCATTTGCACCCCCCTCCTACGATAACCACGATCCTACCGAGCCAGAACCATCCATTTGTATTCAATATTGCAAGTTTATGAGCTTATGTCAGCCACCCCTGGGGGCCATTGTTGCCACCGCCTACGTAGCCCATTTCAATTTCATTGAGCACGGGGTGAAAATTCAAGTGGATTTTGATGAGGTTAGAATACTATGCATAGAATTGCGATTTCGCCTTAACTCCTATCGCTTTACACTGTTTAAACCTAAATAAGTATAAGGAATTAGCATTATCGTTTATTGCCCAGTCGATATATGCCCTTATAGAAATAATATGCATTGACCATCGATTAAAGTTCATTACCTTGGACTAAATGTATAAGTAGACTAAACATACCTGGGTATTTTGTGTCTCGCGATTCTGATATGTAGAATGTATATCTGTACATAGTATTTCAACGAGCGTAGTCCATCTGTAGTTGTCTTGTGACACCCAGACTCGCGTGACACCATATCCTATAAGGTGTTCAGTCTATAAACTTTTTCAGTTAACGGTATTAACGATTTTTTTAAATGCGAAATATATATATTTATTTCACCATTGTTTCGGCCTCTTCGCGATTGCGGTGACTATGAACTTTTGGGAATCTCGAGAAAATATACCCGGCAGATAAAGAAGAGGGTTAATCGAGGAAATATGCAAAGCAGACGCGTCGCGGCGCCGGCTAATTAGAATAAGGGTTAGTTTTAGCTTATGGTTTCGGTTAAGGGTGGTTGGAGGAGCCACTGTCGGAGTCTCAGAGCTACGAAAGAAAGAGAGACGAAGAGAAAGGGAATTTAAAAAAAGGGAACAGAGTGTTGGCGAAGAGAGTATAGGGTGTGGGTGAGAAAGGATGGTTAGCAGAGAAAAGGTATAGGGATGAGACGATGTTGGAACATAGCCAATCATCGGATTAGCATACTGATGCTCAGGGGCGGCGCTATCGTTAGCGTCGAGGGTGCCACTTGGTGGCTTTGCATTTTATATCGTCTCGACCAAACCTAAAGGTCGTTTCACAACGAATTATTTTCGATCTCCGTTACATACATTTATCGGAACGTAAGAAATTTGTTAATAAAAAAATAAAACCTAATCTCCCTCACAGCATAAAAATTGAAGTGTCGAGTCTGTCGAGTATACAGATGTATTACAAAGGACAGTGGCGAACTCTGGTGACGTTTAACAGACAGCTCAGGACCTTGGCGAAAGATTCTCTTTTGGGGGAAATCCTTAGGACAAGGAAAGGGATGACACAGTCGCACGGTTGGGGTCCTGTAATTTAAAATGCAGACTGAAAAGCCACGGGAGAGAATTCACACTCCCTCGCAGACCAACCCCTGACATTACCTAATCCAACGGTTGACTGTGGGGTCGTAGAGCCGCGTATCGCTTTGAACGGGCCGATCTTCTACTTTATCCCCCCCCCCCTTTAAATGTATGGCGTAGTCTGTTGGCTCGTACTGACGTACCGAGGGGTTGCTTTTCGCAAGGTTTCGTCATAGGACGAGTAGAGGATACATGACTGTGTGGCAATTCCATTGAAGCTGTGCTGGTACGGCAAAGGTCCGTCTGTGGGTATATACACAGGGTTGAATGGGGTTGTTCGCAAGGCTGCTACGTTCAAGGGGTGATTATAATTCCGTGGCTGCCTGAGGGGTTTGGTGTGGTGGCTCAATGATGGTGAAGACGCATTAGCCATACTGCCACGAGGATACCAGGGGAACGATGATACTAATAGTCAGCCAAATCCTCTTTCGGGTCAAAGGGCAGGCATATATGTGTATAAGTACGTCGCGAATATCCCGCTTTAAGTTTCACGTGATTTTCGCTACCCTCGAAAGTACCCAACCCTTTCTGTGGCTTGGATGAAATATTTTGCGTGAAAAGCAAAACAATTTTTTGCAATTTTATCACACGATACAAGAACCCTGAATAGCTGTACTAAGAAGCAAAGTGAAGTTTTTTTTTTTTTTATTTAGATATTTTTTTTGTTGTTGCAAATTTGCCAATTTTTCATTAAATTTAATCGTGCAATCGAGACCTACTTATAAACGTCACGGCAGTGTCCAGTGTGCACTATTGATTTGGCGAGTGCGTTATACTCGGTACACCTAGCAAGCCACGTACGTGTTTTCGTGTCTCTGTGTGAATACACTGATCGCATTACATGGTATTAGGGACCAGTAAGCCTCTCGTTGCTTCCGACGCAACTCCAGTTTGCGACTTACATGAGGCTTAGGTCGTCGAGCTTATACCAGAGAGATGGATCAAATTAAATGTTTTACCGGTCTGTCATCGGGTTCGTCCAATTAATCAAGAGACAAGATACACTTTGATACGATACCATAAAGACTAATGATAATTAGTGAAAAACGGTTGTGTATGGAGAAAATGCGGCTGGTCGAATATTTGTCTTTCTGACGGTCATTGCAATGGTATAAAGGTAGAGGTTGGGGGAAAGGATTTTTGGAATTTTAATTAAACTCCAGATTTTTGATAATTACCGATTATTGACAAATTTGGAGATAGGACGATTATTGGGAGAGAGTGTAATTCGTTTATTTGGCCTCGTGGGAAGAATAGAAAATTTTTATTTTCTATTCTATCTATTCTTTCTATTGTAATGAATTTTCATGATTTTTCTTGTACTCTGTATCACCGATTGAATTGGCGTGATTATCATTGACCGTGCGAATATAATTTTATCATTTAAGGGAGAGGTACTCAAGCGATATACAGGATAAGGGAATTCGCACTTAATATATATAATAGGCGCCTTTTGAATTTATTTTATAGATTACTAGATAGGCGCATGTATACACAGGGTTCGGTAAGGCGTAAGAGTACAATGTATATCTGGGCAATGACTGGTTAGGTAAGCCTACTAACGAGCCTACCTCCTCTACCATTCCTTACTAGGAGCGTGTAAGTGTACTGAGAATAAAAAAAAAAGCATAGCCTACCTTTTCAGTACGCTACACCGAGGAGAATAGATTAGCATAGTATATAAAATCACGCTTAAAGAAAGGCGTCGAAGATGCAATTAAGGTAATTAATGTAATTCCCCGTATGCCCTAGGCAATGGTTACCAGTGCCCAAGCACATGCTGCGTAACCGTCATTTAAAAAGATACACTAGACGTAGTACCAACAATCGATCAATTAAGTGTTCCCAATTGTTTAATCGTCGTGCACTTGTTTTTTTTTGTTCTATTTTAATTGTCGACAAGGAAAACGGAGAATCTCAATGATATAATTAATAGCGATAAACATCGCTCTTCACAATTGCTAACTCTGGGTCGTTGTTGCAGAAGACAGGCGCTGTTGACCGTGTCCGGTGGTGGTTCCCGTCTAACATCCGGTGCACCGGCGTCCCCGGAGAAGAGACGCTCCTCGAACTCGGCGAACGATCTTTTGGACGACGACGACAAGCTACTGGATGTAGTGGGTCCAGACACGCCTCATCCTACGCATCATCATCGAGACAGGGATCATTCGAGAGATAGGGATGATAGAACCAGTGAAAGGGGAGAGGGTAGTGAATCGTCAGGTTCTGAAAGTGGCGGAGGTGGAGGAAGCGGAAGTGGTCCTGGTACTGCCGGTACGACATCAGAAGGGCCCAGGCCAGATGTCTCTGTAGGTCCACCACTTCATCCACCACTTTTACCGTACCTCTACCCACCTGTACCTGGACTTTACCCTGGACCAGGTCCTCTGATACCACCGAGTCCTCTTGGACTTCACGGTGGCGTTACGCCGGGGATGCTCTTCAATGCTCAATTGGCACTGGCAGCGTCTCAACATCCGGCACTCTTCGCCCACTATCCTCATCCTCTGGCAAGTCCACTTCATCAGCTCAAGGGACACCGTTTTGCGCCATACACTCTACCAGCGCCGTCGCACGGCTCAGCCTTCGAGACAGTCACCCCAGGAAGCAGGACATTGAGTCCAAGGTCACCACCGCCAAGACCACCCACGGGTTCGCCAACGCCTACTGGACTGACCTCCACGAATTCGACGAGCGGTGACCTCAAGTCAATAGAGAACATGGTGAACGGTCTTCAGGACAAGAGACGACGTAGTCCCAGCTTGACGCCCGGACACAGAGGTGACGCGGACACAGGAGGAGGGAGTCCGTGACAGGAGAATGACCGCGTGACAAGCACCGATCATCAAGACGACCACGAGGACCATCACCAGGATCATTCCAGCAGCGAGGACTCGCTGGACGATCGAGAATTCGAACCGGATTCCACGTCGGAGCCGTCGTAGCCGGATCTTGCTGCCTATCGATTGAGCCAGGACAATCCTAATCCAAAGTCAATGACATTGGATAACAGCGGGACTCCTTGGATATCCAGTTAACGATACGGACGTCACACCTCCAGGATGTACGAAGACTCCACCGCGAAGAAATCCCAGGGAAAATTAACGAAAGAGTCCTGTGTTCTCCAGGTCGTTCCTCGATACGCATCCCGTGGAAAGTCTCGAGCTACAAAGTGCAATTTTTCCCAAGGGCGACGCCTGGAGTAGCGATCGACTTCGGTGAGCCCGAGGCGTCGTGACGCTCCTGCCTCTCCCGAGCGTTTAAGCCGTCACCCCCACTCCCTCCCCCCTCTCAGCCCCCCCTTTCCCTCCCGTCAGTGTACATAGAGAACCCGAAGAGCACAATTACGATTTTAATGGACGAGAGATCTAGGTTTTTAAGAGGGATCCATAGATTACTATTAAAGGCGACAAGCTAAAGCGAAAACATGGGACGCCATCGGCTAATTCTTCTAGAGCTCGATGTCGCTGCCGCCATCGCCGCCTCTGTCGTTGCTGCCGCCGCTGCTGTTACTGCTCCTGATCTTGCTAAACGCTCTTGCCGCTCTCGCGGTACCCTTTCGCATAAGTGCCGCAGTGCTGTACATTATTACCCTTATGACTGGAGGAGGATACGGTGCAAGGATTAATTAAAAATAGAGATCGATCACG
>JARPRG010000374.1:1473267-1490464 GCA_031001745.1 Hartigia nigra
GAGAGAGAGAGAGAGAGAGAGAGTGAGAGAATGGTGCGACAAAGAAGAAAGAGATCAGAGACGTACGTACATACGTGAAAGATCGAAGAAGAGAGGAGAGAGATACGTTTGGGAGTTCTACCTGCGAATACTAAATATAAGTGAATAATTAGGATGATATTTGCAATATAAAAAGCACCTTCACTAATTGCAGTGAGAATTCAGGACCTCGAGAGCCCCATTGTAAATATGTACCCTAGCGATATACATAATACATATAAATATTATAAATATATATATATATAAATATATATATACACTCGATGACACATGCTACACGAGAATACACGAAACTATATGTATAATGTATATACGTATATATGTCATATATACGTTATATATATATATACGCATATAGATACGCATTATCCTCTGTATTAATTATTAAATATATTATTATATTCATTAATAAAAGTCGTAAACGATCAACGCATAAAAATGCACCGCCGCCCGGTTTAAGAAACGCCTCGATCGCTGACGATAAACGCCAAGGCTGGGGACACCGTGGGAAACGAGTAGAGTCGTGCGAGAAAATGTTGGAATTAGGGAAACAGGGCGCAGTGTCGGAGGAGGGGAGGGGTTTATCGTTAAAAAAATACTGTAGTGGGAACGACAAAGGATACGTTCATACAAATTCTCGCCATTCTTCTCGTTCCACGTGTCCCTTTTCTCCTACTTCCTTTCACGTTTCCGTAAACTTTTATTCACGTATCATCCGTATTTTTGTGCATTCTACGTAAAAGGGCTCTTCCTCGCGCCGCCATTGTTATTTTTGTATTTTTGCACATAATTCGATCAGCGTCTTCGTGGCGTCTGCTTGTCACGTGATATCAAATGATACATTCTGTTCGTCGTCGTGAAATTTTGGAAAAAAAATTTTGTTTTTTTTTTTCGATCGCTTCTCTCGTCGTTCTTAGCGCGATTGCCACAAAAAAAAAACAAAAGAAGAGGAAGAAAAAGGAATTCCATTAAAAAACGAAAAAAAAGGCATTACTCAACGATCCTTATTTAGTCATGAACCCTTGTGAACTATCATGATTTTTACGAATAGTACGTCTCGCGAAACTTTTACCTACTCGTAGTCTCACGGGATCGTTCGAATGTGTTTCACGAGTGCGAGCGATTATTTACGGAAATACACGAATGCGTAGTGTTCAGAGAATCGAGGGAAAAAAATAAAAATGAAAAAAAAAAAACCAGCTCAGGGTTCCTTTTCAATATTCGACGAGTCGCCAAGCGGCTGAAAATTTTTGCAATTTTTCATTTATACGTCTTCGTTGTTATTATTACGGTCGGTACGCTTCGTTGTTCTCGTAATGATCTTAGCTTTTCTTTCTCGCTTTCGTGATAAAAATTCGGGCGATTCCGTAAAAATGTATAAAAAAAAAAGTAGCAATTGATGTAGATAATTATTAAATATGTAATAGGACGTCGATTAACTTACAAATCAAATCGTGTGAGTTTTCTTAGAGAATACACACACAGGCGCGCGCGCGCGCGAAAACATTGACACTACATATACAGATGACACACGTACACTCTCATTCGGATACATTATGTAAACATACATAGTACACAGGGACACATGGTATATATATATATACATAGGAGAAAAACCTCACACACGATCAGAGATTATAAGTGAAGTCTCAAATAAATGAATAATAAAGAAAAAAAGAAGTCTTTATCGTTTGTATGCGCTATTAAAAAGCCTACGACTGCTATAACGATACCCGCGTTATGATTTTATCAATTATTCGATATCTTTTTCTTTCTCTCTCGCCTTTTTTTTGTTCGAAAAATTGTATGCGATATCATAAATACGCGTACACGGAACGCATCGTCGCGCTGTTTTTGAAATTTAGACTAGTCCTGTAGCTACAACCCAGTATTTACTTTGTCTTTAAAGGGAGTTTTGAAAATAATGTTTTTTTTTGTTTATTATTGTGTCGAATCATTCGGAAATTTTATCAGACAGATTTATTTGTAGCTTCTATAATTTCGACTGCGAATATCGATTAAAGAAATTTCAAGTTTTTGGTAAATTAGTCCGTGTAGAGAAAATGGGGAAATTTCTTCTGGGTTGCAGCTCCGTCAAGATTCAAAGGGACATTTTTCGAATTCCAAGGATTTGACGTGAGAGGTTTTTTTGTTTTTAAGAAAATTTATTTCAAGTGTATAAACTAGATTTTTTGTTTCGAAGGAAAAAAAGTCAATGAGAACAAAAGATCGTACAAAATGTCTATCGTCGTTTATTTATTATTATATCGATTCGTATGAAATGACAAAGTGTCTATTGGCAAATTGTATCTCAAATATTAACACTGTATTTATTATGGCAAAAAGAAAAAGAAAGAAAGAAAAAGTCCTTGGAAGTAAAAAATTGGAGAAACAAGTAAAAGAGTGACAGTATCGAAAAATTGTCCTTGACTCTAATCATAGACGTGCGTGGGAGCGATTGATGCGAAAGTGTAGAAGAAATTAGCGAAGAAAAAGAAATGAGAAAAGAAAGAATCGATGTTAAACGGCGAAAACAAGAAACAAAGGGTGGGAGAGATTACAAAGTAAAAATTTGCGGGAAAGGAAGAAACTCAAAATACCAAGTGAACGTTACGTATGCGAAAAGGGCACAGCGCAGGGCCGTAGGCACCTGAATGCATCAAAAAAGAAATACCAATTACGTTAATTGTTTGACCATTTAAATAATTTTCGAAGATTTGCTCAAAGACGTTTATTTCTTCCATATTCGAATTGCGCGCGGCCCTGCGGTCGACTTTCGAACGGGCCCCCAAGATCCCAGAGCTCCAAACCTTGAAAAGCAATAATAAGGCCCTGCGCGGCCTCTATCATCCTGAATTTTCCAGTCCCACCCCTTTTACATCCTAAACCCCTCGAGAATCATATTCCTATGGCTTGTAATGTATATTGTACACCCTAGAACCACCCCAGCCCTCCAAGAACCCACATGAATAAGAATTATATATTAATTTAAAAATACAAAATGGCCTCCTTCATTTTTACATCTCGATGATCCTCAACACCCTTTTCTTATTAATTAATCGTACTGGCATTGTCGCAATTAATTGATGCACAATGGGTTATATTCATTTTACAGGACAATAGACCGTATAAGTACTCGATTAAATAACTTGATACTATATATATATATTTTTTTTTATTAATGAAATTCAAGTGGCACTACGCATATAAATTATAATTAAAATATTCTCTGGAGTGACAAAAAAAACTCACGGTCATTGTACATCGATTTAGTCACATTGATCGATCGTGAAAATAGAATGGGATGGCTCGTAGATTATGCGGATTACATATTTCACGTAAATCCGATTTTCAATTAATTATCCACAATATTGATTTTGGCGTTAGCTCCATGAAATTCGAAGTATATTCTCTTTGCGTCGAGAAAATAGTCTTTTTCCTTGTTTTAGACATTTTTTTGTTTTACTTCATTCGATAGGAGATTAGAGAAAGAGCATAACAACGAAGATAAGACAGTGGCGGGTAATATTTCATTTTGTAATCTTTTTTTTTCTGTCAAAACTACATTTTTTTCAAAATTATCGAGAAACCCATAAAATTTATCCGTGATTGAGGTCAAAGAAGAAGAGCGTTGAATAAAAAAAAAATATATATAAATCAACAAGTAAAAGGTAATTATAAATATTCTTAATTAAATACGTAAAGTATAGCAATACTTAAGATTTACCTGTTTAATAGATTTTCTTATCAATCGATATCCTTTATACTTATTATCCAATTCTGTTATTACTATTGAGTGGCATAGGATGATCTTAAAAAATTAGTCAGGGGTCAAGTGACAGTTCAATCCCATGAGATTCGAAAGATAAGAGACTAATTAATACGAACTTTTAATTGTAGACTAGACTAATAATCAGTTGTCGTATCACGATTAATAAACATGCACTAACCTCACGTGTCCATATACTGCCAGAAACTTTCGCAAAAAAAAAAATATATATCTATATAAAAAACTTAGTTACGTCAAATTAAGAACGTGTAAAGAAAAAGAAGAAGAAGAAAAAACAAAAGGTAAAAGGTCATCCTCATTCCTCCTCGCTCTTAATAAAGTATTCTCGTGCCATCTTATGTATTAACAAGCTAAACTGTCGTACCTCCTCCACACCTTATACACTCGTTTTTCAATTCTCTCCTTTCTCCACATAATGACGGGTTTCAAAGTTAATCGTCTGAAACACGAAAGTCTACCTGGTCGTCGCTTCTTCGCGTTAGCTCGTGTCACCGAGTGTGTCTCTTTCTCTCTCTCTCTCTCTCTGGATCTCTCTTTCTCTGTCGCACCTCCCTTACCTGGTAAAGATAATCAACGAGACAGTCAGCCAGACTAAGTAAAAAACAGTGAGTAATTTGAAGCAAAAGAACTACTCCAATTTAACGCAAGATATATAAGAGTCGTAAGTAGGTTCAAAGGGTAGGCGAATCAGAAGGGGAATGGCCCAAGTGGTGGGGATGACAGGTAAGAAAAATATTATCTATTCGTAGAACGTAAATCGCTCTGGATAAATTATTATCTATTACGTGTACGATCGGAGTTATCAGCGAGGAGGCATAGCGATTGCAGATCGCATTTTCGAGGGATCGGCGGTAAATTTAAAGCAGACTATCCTTACCCCACTATCCGAGAAAAAGACTCCTGACTCGGTTCACTGGGCTGCTCGGTACCAAGCGTGTAGCGTGCTCTGTTAAAAGAGCTTGGTTTAATATCGTTTATAAATTATTCTATGGAGATAGCCATCAGCATACAAATTGGTTCGCCCGGGACCCATGGAACTTTGCGGGACAAGGGCGTATGTCTTTAGTTGGGACACGATAACCTCAGACCCCTTTTAAATCAGTCTGCCCTCTTATTTTCGTGGACGCGTTCGCCAGGAATCGCAAGGTGGATCCTCGCTGTGTGCATAGATATTAGAGAGACGTATGTCGCAGAGGGATGATTTTATGGTCAAAAGTGAAATTCTTGTTGCACGGAATTTTTCGACTGAATTTTATAAATTCAGAGATCGGAAAAATGAAAAAAAAAATTTTTTTTTAATTTTATTTCATTTTCATCACGGATTTTTGGGGAGAGTAATCGCATGGATTGTATGAATAGAATTTTTGGCTTGATTACCCGTAGTAAATTGTAGGTGGACGTTGAAGGATCTTTATTGCTTAACATTACGTCGTTAACATGGAGATAAGATCGTTTCTACGGGAACGTTGTTTATGTTTGTATATTTTTTAAATAACTGCAATTTTTTTTACTGAATAAGAATTTCAGTCCGTGGACCAGATTTTTTTCTCAATATTTTCAAATGAATTTAATTCTGATTTTTTTAAAATTTCTATCCTGTTTCATTATTCGGTTCTATAATTTAGGGTTTGATAAGGTCGAGCGACTTGGGTCCTTAGGATTCTCAGACAGAACGTACGTCTTATTATTACTATTTTATGGTAATTCCAGGCATTGATTTAACAAACTTTCTACGTTTTACACTTTTTGCCTATTCGAGGCCTGCGACCTTACAATTCCCCAACCCCATAATAACCAAGGAGCCCATAGGACAACAACAATCCACGTCAACAAGAACAGTTCAAGATTATAATTCCTACACCGCAATATCTCCGAAATTGATTTCCCTAAAAAAGAAAATCAATTCTTCAGATTCCACCCAGACACAATGAAATTTGTTAAAAATAAAAAAAAAATTATATTCGGCAAAGAAAAATATTTGCTCATAACACATCTTTGCTATAAAATCATATAAATTCATTATCTAACGTTCGAACAACTCTTTCTCTCTCTCTCTCTCTCACACACACACAATATCCAGCGAATAAATAGATGCGCATCCGCGAAGAATCCATCGTTTCAACAGTAAAGTATTACATTAGAACGGAGGACATAGATGCCTGCACTTCTCGAAAGGTATCATTAGCATTTTCCGCCAGCATGAAATTACGCGGCACCGGCCGTGGCTCCGCATTCTCTTCGTGTGCGAGTTTAGTCGCATACAGCAATTCACATGCGTGTAAACACGTATGAGCATAAGCCATGCTCCATAGATACTCCGCACAATATACAAAAGAGACGTATTACTCGAGGAAGGGTGCGTGAATGTATATGAGAACGGGACAAGGGCAGTTACCGAAGTTGGCAGTTACCAACCGTGGTAGAGGGCGACACCCGTCATTACGATAGCGTGCGACCTGAGAAACGGAAACACGTATCGTGCTATGGGTGAACACCCCGTTCGAGTAGGAATCCGGGAAAGAGTGGAAAGTAGAATAATAGCATCCACGTACCGAGTAGAGTGGGCATACAAAGTTTGAGAAAGAACGGAAAACTTAAAAAACAAAAAAGATACATATAGTAGTTTAGATTGATGTATCAGGATATTAGAAATGGTATAGGTAAATTGGAGGTTATGTGAGAGGTGTATGATATGCTTGTCGGCAGTGTATATAGACATGTAGTATGAACGTATATACTTATATTTATATAGGTGGACGCTTAGTGGAAGCCGCTGGTAGGAATTAATCGAAGAACTTTAGATTAGAAAGCGATAGCATGTCGGCGTCCCTTTGATCATCAAGATCGTCCTGGTTTGGGTCCTGAAAATTAGAGGATTGTCCATTGGAGGTAAGGTGGCTGGTTTCGGATAACCTAAAGGATTGAATTGTGGACGGGGTTAAGGTGTCGGCCGTGTGTTAGCCATGCAAAGTGGACGGTGGATTTTCATGGCCGGTTTAAAGGGACGTCAATTCCGGTAGCTACTGAACGGTAGTACCAAAGCGGTGGTATCTGGTTGGGTAGAGTCCAGGAACGTTGAAAGCGCGCGCGAGTGCACGTACGGCGAAAACGTTGTGGAGACTCGCGGAAGATGCGAGCGGAGAATGGAGAGGAAGGAAGGGAGGAGAAAAAATGGCGAAAAATGCGAACTTCTCACCGCGGTCAGCGACAAAGGGCTGCTGTACCGTCGCCGGGAGATAAATCTCCGTGGCTCGAGGCCTGGTTCCTACTCCTGGGATGGACTCGCAGCCCAGTAACACTCCACGGGCCCCGGGAGCCTGGGTCTCATTTACACTCCGTGCTTCGGAGGATTTACTGGCCGCGGAATACAATGCGGACCTGTCCGTGTCCATCCGACGCGAACGGGGTCCGCTCCTCCTCTTACGTCCTCCGCATACGGTATACTCTATAAAGACTGTCGAGTGTATTTTGCCTGCAGATTCAGCTACCTACATAGGTCCCAGGAGAGTCGGCACTTAGAGTCCAATCATTTACACCCTTATAGTACCTGTCTATCCGAGTAAAATAGTCCCTTCATCCCTTTGATCCTGACCAGTTAGCCATAGTGGATGACACCCCGTATCGTTAACGGATGGTGAGCGGATAAATGTAGGGCCCTGAACGTGTCCATCTGCCAGAAAATGCAGCATGAAAGAGAGATCCCCTAACAGTGAGACAGGCTAAATCTGGGCCTGATTTGCACCTGGGGCCTCTGGCTTGAGGCGAGAGTGCCTCCAATCCAGTGGGGCACGGTTTAAGGCGCGTACTCACGCTGCGGATCCCAGCTACGAGGACGCCTCTCATAGTGGGAGAAATTCTCCTGGGGAAGGAGTAAGAGAGTGAGTAACCCACGGCGCCCAGAGAGTAAAGCGGAGTAAAGGAGAGTAAAGCAAGGGTCCATACGTGAGAGGGAGAGAGGAGGTTTCTAGCGAGACAGCGTTTGTCGGCACGTTTGTGGGACCGACGCCGCCTTAAGGTGTAGCCGGCGATCCGGCAAGGCATCGCGGTGTGAGCCTGGACTAAGCCGCGGGCCTGAGTCGCATGTGCGAGCCGAAGTCACATGTGTGGGAGGGACGCAGCTGATTTGCGATCAATTTGCCCTGATTTACAATCGGCCCCGAGCATCTTCGGGGCGCTGCGAGGTTCCCGTGCTTACCATTCCTCTTTTACCTTCCTTTACTGCCTATATCCTACCTAACTATCCTTCTACCTACAATCCTTGGTACTTCAAGTACTTCGCTGGCTTTTGCCGATCCGTGGACATGCCAAACAGCTACGTTTCTCCCGAGGCAACGTTACAAATCGCTACGCGACTGATGGACCAAAGGAAACCAAGGCGAGACTTATGTAAAGAGTCTACAAGACACGGAGAGTTCGATCGTGTTGTCTCTCTGGAAATTTCGGACTAGCTGATAATATCGCTAGAGCCAGTGAAGAAATATTAAGAGAGAGAGAGACAGAGAGAGAGAGGAAAAAAAGATACGAATCGAGTTAGAGTCCGCTCGGGAGCTGGCACGGATCGCCATACGCATATAACGCCAGGACTCACAAAGGACTCGTGGTGAGATGGTAGCCTACAAGATCGGATAATACGGGTAGTTATTTGTCGGCGCCGATGTTGGTTTTTCGGTGGTCAGTGTGCCTCGTGCGTGAGGGCCTCCCGCGGCGACAAACTCGCCGGGCCCCGGTAAGGCCCCACCTCTCTCTTATCCAGTTTACCACTTGGACTATCCGCGCAGCACCTCCTTGGACCTTCCTCGGTCCTCATCCGATATTTTTATTCCATTTCCCGTCGTAACGTGGAGCCACCATCGTCAACGATCTTTAGTCCCTGCTATTATTCCATTGAGTCTCCTCAGCCGATCCTATTAAAGGCTCGTAATTTTAAATTAGCAAGCTAAATTGTATACGGGGCTAAATATTTCATGGATTTATTAAATGGTATACGCTTGTACTAATTACGTCTGGGCACCTGCATTTGGCTTTGGCTCGATGCTAATTAATTAACATAGAATACTAATGATACCTCAATCAGATCACTGGCAAATTAGACGGGACGATTTATTGGCTGTCAATAGAAACCAGGCCGCTATCGATTTAGACGTTCGACATTTCAAGATTCTCATGGGGATCGACCGTAACTCGCGATACGTTTGAAAAAGGCAATTTTTATTTTCAATTCGAACGAGTCTCTCCCACCCAAATTCACCGGTCTCTCTTTAGTTTCTCTTTGCCTTATTTTTACACTCTTCCTTCCTTACCTTCGTACGCGTCTCTCGCTCTTGGATCGTAACGAGCCGAGAAAGGCGAGAGCTATTAAGCATTAAAATATGGCGCGGACCACGGCCGCCACACACACGCTTCTCCAAAGGCGTCCGTAACGTCTTTTAATCACGAAATGAGCCGGCTCTCCTCAAAGACCAATGGCTTTCCCCCCTGCTTCAACTCTCTCTCTCTCTCTCTCGGGCCAGCGAAATAAGTAAATAAATAAATGACGAGTCCCAGTCTCGACACCTGCGGCACCATGTTTATATATGGTATCCTAGGGACACGTAGTCGCCTCTTACCCAATAGAAAAATCATACGAATCCACCATAACCTCTTCTTTCGTTTCAACGTATTAGGCTTTTCCATTTCTTATATACATTTTCATGTTATTATACACCTCGTAAGTATCTCCTGGCAAAACCCACACGCATCGAAACCACCGTTTTCTATCTTTTAGGGGAAAAAAAGTATCTAGTATCTTGATTGAAGAATACAAAAGTATCCAGCTCCACTCAGTATCGCCTCGTAACACCTGCGTCACTTTCCTGGCGACCTAACCTAAATGTTCGATCGTACGTTAGACGCCACTCTAAAAGGTCGTTTCCCGACACGTAATTTTCCAAACGCATCCTGCAGCCACCATGTGATCGACGCCTTTAATTCCTTTGAGTGCCTAGGATTCGGCAGCCAATGATCCAAGAAGCTGAACACACGCTTCTAAATGAAAGATAAACTCAGTGTCTATTTTACTCGGATGAATATTACTAAAATCTGGAATCTTGAGAAAAAAAATTAAGTATCAGGAATACTAGTAGATACTTAAGTATCTTGCACGACTGAACAAGAGTGTCTCCTCGCGTGTCTTGTTTGTTTAAATTTTTTGAAATAAGCTCCCTCTCCTCCACACGCCTCTTCACTTTTTCTAGTTCAATTCGTGTTTTTTTTTTTTTTCGACCTTCTACTTGTCGCCACTGGAGACTCATACCATGCGCACGCGCAAGAGGTGAATTGGCTCTTATTCAAAGATCCCGAGAAATAAGCAATTAAGAATCCACTGAAAAAGGATACGCGACAAGGAGTCGGACAGGAGGCGAGATATAGAACGCAGCCATGAAAGGCAGCGCCACTTTTTCACGCAGCGGCTAATGGTCGCGATGAGGTCATCTGCCAGCTAGACAACTAGATTTCAGCTTGTCTCACGATACTTTATGACTTCTCGCGATCGCCGATCTTAATTGAGGCACCGCTAAGCAGTTATCCACGCCGCAGCCCTGTTACGTGCGCGTTTCTAACGTATGGAGACACTAGAAAACGCCTTGAGTAGGAGCCTAGTGTAACATAACCTAACCTACATCCAAAGGCGATACAAGAGAAAATCGATCGGTAGCTGCGTAGCTACAGACGCGTTACATACGCATATACGAAGTAAGTAAATAGAATGCGAATACACGGGAATATAGCATGAGCACGATTAAAACGAAATCAATTAAAATCAAACTCGATCTCGACTCAACTCTATAAGATCAATTAAAGATGTTAAGAGCGGGATGCTGTAGAGGATTCAATTTTACTCCGATTTCGAAGCTTCCGTAAATTTCTTGTGTGGTCCCAGTCCGTGGCCGAATCAGTCGATAAATCTTGTCGGTGTCTCATGCCTCGTATATCCATATGTATATATACCGTTCACATATGTATTACGTACATACATATATTATTCGTGGGTATTCTACGTTTTATATCCAGCTACGTAATTAGGTTGGGACCAACAGGTGAGCCTGACACAGCTGCTGTCGTCGCCTGTTCTCTGTGCCTTTCCGACAGAGGAGAACTGTTTCAGAAGGAAATAAGATAAAAGAAAGAAAAAAATAATGAAATGAGAGGACATCCACTTTATATTAAAATAAATCATTTATTTTACTTATACGGTTATCGGACTTGTTCGATATTTTTCTTATTTATTTATTTTTTTTAAATTTGTTTCTTATTTATCTTCCTCTCGCTCTTCTTAATCCTTTCCCTTCGAGTCCTATTCACGTGTATGAGTATATCCTGTTACACGCATTTACGGTACCTGCCAGTTTTTAGACTTCTTACGAAGACGAGGATGAGGGCGGGGACCTCGAGTGGCGCTGAGTGAAACATCGAGTGGTCCGTCTGTCTGTCGACTCTCTTGGCGTACGACAAAAACTCGAAGAATCGTTAGCTACCGTAAATCCCAATGCTGTTTCTCAACTTCTCTTGGTTATGTACCACTGATGTGTCGGATCCTGTTCCACTTTCTGAAAAAGATTATCTCGAAATTTTTCCCATTTTCACGTAAACTCCATTCGTACGCTCCTGGACGAAAGGTCTAAAATGAAAAAAAAAAGAAAATATTTTTTAAAATTTTTCATACAAAAAAATTGAATTTTTCAGCTCGACGTAAAATTATTGTGTATCGAGCGTGAAAATTCGCAGGTGTGAACGGCGCCTAAGAACGGCGACAGCCACTCGTATAAAGTTGTCTCTATAGTTCTGCCTATAATGGTCAAACTGGTAAGTCCTTACCAGGCTCTTCTATGTAGCTATAATATCTTCCAACTCTATATAGAGTCAACATGGGTTATACCGAAGAAATGATTCAGACACTTGTGTTGCATTTACTATACAGTGTTAAACGTATAAGAACACGTGAATTGGCATACGCACGTAGTACGCTAGATGTAAAGCATATAAGGATTTTATCATGGGAATTCATGATTCCCCATGTTAAGTCCTCTTTTAGGATCCTGATTGCGACTCGTCCAGCTGTGATATCCAATTGTGCGAATTAAGCTTTCGCACTTTTTGATGACACGTTACGCGGATTGGGTTCTGTCAGTTCTGTGTACGTATGTATATGTATGAGCTTGCAGAGCAGGCGTGGTACGTAATATAAGAAGGGTGAATATTGGAAGTGAATTAAAGTGCGGAGACGTCGCGACGCCTGGCCGCGACCGACGCTCGTTAAAAAGTCGCGGCGGAAGCGTTAAAAGCAGCCGCCTCGGCGGATCTCTCGATCGGATTAAAACGGCTCGCGTGACAATTGATTTATACCGTTCGCCATCAGGGTCAGCTTTGCTTCTTTCGATCGATAGAAACGACCCTTTGGATCAACACCAGAGACAGTAATATCTTAACGTTAAAAATTATCTAATTTGAAGTATAGAAAAAAAAAAAAAAAAAAAATTTTTTTTACAAAATTTCGAAATACATCTCGTACAGATATGGACCTGAGACTCGCGTTACGCAAGTATCGATAAATTATGATGAAGGTATCGGTAACTTTCTAATTACAAGGAAATTACCAATTAACTCGCGTAGACAGTGTCGCTAAGTTAAAATGGAAGAAAATAAAGAGTGTTCAGGTAAAAGAAAAAATGAAAATTGTTCTGTGCCACTTTGTACGAACTGATGTCCACTTTAGAAAGTGCTAATTACCTGAAAATGATCGTAGCCATATTGTGCAATGGCTAATTGAAAATTAGTATAGGCACGATTATCCAGGCTCGTAAACTTAACGGATCAAACCGATCCCTACGGTCATCTGGCAGTGTTAAGTATTCTGCCGTGTAATATGCCCTGACGAGTATCTACTGTTCGGGACGTATGAAGGAGGCTGTAGCTTGCGGTAGCGTTCCTGTACTATTGTATAGACGTTATACTGTACTACAGAGTAGAGTATCTAGCAGCAGTGGTAACGGTATAAGACATCGGTATAGTCTAGGGATCGTGAAACATGACAAGACCAGTACTAATTTCACAAACGAATAAACGCCACCCCCCTGTACAGTACAGGGATTGGGGTGGCCAAGCGAACCGACACAAATATGTTGCGTATCTGAGGGTAGAGGCCTAAGGGGTGTCTGTATCGAGAATGGTGATAACGCTTGGGGTGATACCGATACCACCAAAGATGAGTCAGAGTCGTACAACCCCTATGTAAAATCACCCCTAGCGTCCACGGGATGCGTCCACGGGATCCGTTCAATTGGTAAGAGTATTGACAGTAAAACCATGAGAAAAATAAATTGATTGGATCATCCCACGTGATCAGGGATTTTCACGAAAAATCAACAGTCTTATCGACGATGTTAAAATCAGAATGAAAATTTTATAATTCTATAGTACGTCATTGAAGGATGAAATTTTTGTGTCTGTCCTATTGGTATATCGGGGTGTTTCTTGAATTATGGTTATCGACATGCTACCTGCGACTGTTCGATTCTATGGTGAATTCCGTGTCCATGGTGTTTCGGTATTCCTCATAGGAGGTCGAGTGTCGAAACAGCTCGACCAATTATCAAGAAACTGGAATCCCTTGGCCACCCAACTGGTAGGTAAGTATAGATAGGTTGGTGTAACGTGGTCGCCAGTCCTCAGCATCTCAGACTGACTTCTCAGTCGGTCTGATCCCGTGCCGCGCAAACGAGGCCTCGCGGCCAACACAGTTAATTAGGCTGAATCTTCCGCGGTCAGAGAAGCCGCTATATACGCTCTACACATAAGGCCCCATATAAAGAGACCTACAGGGCCTATTGGATTATATGCACGCCACAACGTCCGGTTTACCGGATGCCTATACTAAGTTTCAAAGTCAATGGCACTTTCGAGTCTATCGTCGTACCATGCTTATCGCTAGTAATCGGACTGATGGACCGATGGTTAAGGGGTAATGGGAAATGTGAAAAAAAAAATTGTTTTATTCTTTAATACACTTATCATACGGTTATATAAGAATGTCTATTAATAATTTTTTATAGGTATCGACTGAAGTTTAATTGATCTGAATTTTTGAAAGGTATTTGGTATTATGCTTTTATATTGGGATTTCAGGTCGATATTCTATCTTTTTGACACCCTGATCAAGGACTCGAGAGATTTAAGGATCCTTCGAGGATAGATTGATCTCTCTATTCCCTCTGGATTTACTATTGGAGTAGGTACATTGCTTTGGACATCTGTCCACTTTTATCGGTAGCAATGGGAATGAACTGCCCTTGACTCACTCTATGGCTGTCTAAATAGAATGGGGTTTGACTTCCTGTTCGATATCTAGCCCGATTTAATAGCATCCTGAACCGTATCCTCGCGTTGAGAGTCGCGTAATTCCTAGAAGCATCTCTTATCCGACAATCACTCGTATCTGCTTCACTACTCGTAAGGTCGTAAAAGGTAAAAATGTTTCGTGAGATATCGCGCGCTATTAAAGAGAGTAGTTTTTTTTGCTCAAACTAGAGGGAGACGGAAAGTCGAATAATGGAAAACAAAAAAAAAATTTTTTTTAACATAACGCATCAGCAAGTCGCTATAGTGAAATAAAATGAGAAAAAATTATTTTCCGCCCTAACTGACCCTTTCAACGTTAAAATTTTATTCGTCAGCGATACAGTACCCGGCAACCCTTTCGGTTTTTGAAAAGACCGCCTTCGGAGACACGAGGCTCAATCTCATGGACTCGAGCTCGACGTGAAGAACGTGTAGAAAAACACGCCCGTAAAAACGTGCCGCGTGTCGTGACGACACACGTTTTCACATACGCACGTGAATACAACTACGTTCCCTACATGTATAAGTCCGTCGTACGATGTACACCAGCCCGTAGGGTGTCAGATGCGGCCAGATAAAGTTGCCCTACGGTTTCCGGTGCATAAGGATAACTCGAGAAACGAGACAGTCTGCATACGGAACCTCATCTTTTTCCTTTCTGTATTTTATTTCTTCTTCGTTTTTCTTTCTCCCGCGTTGTGGCAAACGAAAAACCCGAGACGTGGCCCAACTACCAAAATTTCAACTCTTTCACAGATAGTATCAGAACCATCCTCAAAAAAGAAAAAAAAAAAAACAAGGTAGCGATGCGCGGAGACCCAAAAACACTGACATAAGGCACGTCAACGAAGATTCAAATAAACGCACGAGCAGATTGAAAATCAAGCGAATAAAAGGAGCGTGGAGTATTAAAAAAAAAAAGAAATCAAATAAAAAGTATATATTAACCGATTAAAAATCGAAACCCGTGTTAACTTACGTGGATACACGACCGATCACAGTTGGGATATCGTTGACTGGAAGAAGATCGGAGAGTTCAGTAATATCGTAAGACATCACGCGATGCGGGATAACTGATAATTCTCACGGGATGAGACGATCGGATGGTGCGAAGAATTCTTCAGGCGAGTATAGAAATTCGTCGGTGAGAGTATAGAGCGAAAATAATGATGATGTTATATATTATTTAAACAAATAAATATATATACACACACACACACACACACGTTTCGTTATAAATTGAAGCGAAGGTACAAATTTCTGCAAGATGAAAATTCGTGGGATTTTTTTTGTACGATTCATTAGAGAAGCATCGTGTATAGCGTATGCATTTGGGGAACCACTTGGCTCATAAAAGTAATCTATAATTGGGTCATAAAACAATAAAGTCTATTAGGCTTTGACGAAGGGAGGTGATGGTGGTGAGTTAGCAACGTAGGGGCTTTCTTGGAAATGGTATTAAAACGTACTACCTCCACACACCATCGTTGCCATAATGCATCCTAGGTACTAATAACTAATAACCAACGGTACGTCCAATCATGATCTAACATGAGAGACCAAGAAGTAGATAGGTTAGGTAAGTACCTATATATATATATATATAAACTAGACTATATATATATACACACCTAATGGACCAAAAGAGATAAAAAATGTCTCTTAGATACAATATTTAAAAAAAACTATTTATCTCCCATCCCTACTCCCCCTCCTCCTCATCCCCTCATACAGTACTGTAGATTTTAACAAAATTCTCACCAGTTTACCAGAAACTCTAAAAGATTAAATCCTAACCTTACAATTGGTAGCTCCAACCATTTCAACCTTTCAAGACCCAAACTACGTCCGGAATGACGTCTCCTCGAATAGCAAACCTGCTCGTCCTGACATTCGCATAAACAGACACTTAAGGACTGGAACCTCAACGTCAAGAAAGAACCTTTAGACTCTGAGAGTTTTGGATTGTATCGGCGCAGTAGTAACAAAGTAAAAGGAGAGGAGTGCAGTGAAGTTCTTTTCTTATCTCTCTAGGAAGAGATGAAAAGAGAGTGAAAGATTAGAACGTACCACGAGGAGCGTAAGAGAGTTGAAGGGTAACACAGGGGAAAAAAGATAAATTGAGATAGCAGTGAAACGTAGATGGGAAACTGCAATACCCATAGTGCATCACCCTTAAGGCTTACTCTAAAGTTCTTCTCGAATCCTCTACTAGTTAACTTCACTGCTAGAACTACTATCACTACGCTGACTGAACCTTCAACGAGCACTGAACCGACGCATACATACTTCTAGACGTAACAAATGTATATATATATATAGTATGTAGCTTACAGTAGCCGATGACTATCTCTATAAACGATGGAAAATACTCCCGGACGTATTATTTCCTTCATGCACTATTATACGTATGGATAGTACAAGGCAACATCCGGAAATCTTAAAGTGTAAAGTTTTAATTGTTCCGCAAAGTTTTATTTACTTGGTGTAATTCTTTTTTTTTTTTTTTAAGATAGTGTAACGACGGGTATTTTAGAAATTAGATCTTATCTCAGCAATCGTTTCTGATACCGACGTCTATCTTGACTTCTGCTGAACTCATCTTCCTCGCGAAGGAAGCTGGTTGGCATCCGTGATGTCGACGCGAGAAGACGTTCTCCTTAAAGCTTGAAAACAGGTAGCACGCGAAGATAGCCGCGAAGCAGGTAGCATACGTGAATGTGGTTTTCGCGAAGGGGGCAATGGTGTCGGGCGACACTTGTCTCTTCGTGAAAAACTGGACGTCGCCCCCGGTTGTGACAGTAGCGTAGAGAGCGGATTTCTTTATAATAATGGGTTAGCGTAGTGAACGCCAGATGTCACGCCAGGCTTCTACGCCCCTGAACTCAACTGGGCTCCATCCATCAGCGAAGCGGTCGTTCTCGTCTCGTCTTCTCCTGGCATTCTCGACTCCTTCCTTTGACTCCCTTTCGCCTTCCCTTTCTCATCCCTATA
>JARPRG010000374.1:1490564-1505918 GCA_031001745.1 Hartigia nigra
TATACACACACACACATCTCACTCTACCTATATACAGACTCAGAACCATTTCACATATTTCTCTATCTCCTCTTCACGCATCTTCGTCCTTCTCCAGCAACTGCTACCGTCCCTATCTACGTCCCTGCTCTTCGCGTTCCTGAACCTTAATTCCAGGGCGACATTCCCCGTTAGTCCGTCAGTGACTACGTGCACTAAGACTGCAGTTCTCCAGAGCGAGATGAATCGAATACCTACTTGAGAGCAAGAGTCGTCACCTGCCTGTCCCCTGAGCCAGAAATCGCGCAGTAGAGACTACACGTAGCGTAACGAATGATTGAAACGAATGTGGACACAGTACGGAGATAATTTTTGTATTGTTTTTTGAATTTTGCTGAAATATTAGACGAAGGATCCTGGGAAGGATCCTCTCGATGGTTTCGTTAGGCCTGAACCGATCCCGACCGAGGATAAGGAAAGACACGCTGTTGTGTCTTTATGATTTATACAGGCTGTTCCAGGTTGATCTTACTTCCATGGGGTATATAAAACGCGTGTAGGAATGCACAGGGCTATTACCTATACTGCTTGGTTGTTCCTGTAGGACATTATACGGGGTGTCATTATAATTCTCGATTCGTGCGAAGAACTAACTGTACACAAACCCTTAAATAACACTAGTCCTTCTTATCTCTCTCATCGCTTCGACGGATGCTGTTTTCGAAAATTCTTCATTAAAAAAAAATACATGGTAAAATCTAATCTCGTATACGAGACGATTTAGAAAATTTTTAATTTTCAAAATCTTAGCCATGTATGGTACTAGGTGTTTTGTACAGTCTAATAGTGTCATTTGTATTTTATATTTATACGTCATATTTATTCAGAATCTTCCTAATGACCGTATAGGTAATGATTATCGTTAATTAGCCTATCCAAATTGAAGGAATATTTTATCGAGTGAAAGAACTCAAGAGCCAAGTATTACCTAAGTTTTACAACAGCAGCTGTAATGCCAATACACATGTGAATATACGTAACCCTATACGTGTGTACTATGAGGATGACTTATAATCCGAGTCACACGCCCCGTGTTAATTGGCCTTTACGAGGGACTTTACAGCGCCATTTTAATCGTATCGGTTTACAGCGCCTTCACTCTAGAGAAAACCTTTAATTCGTTTACGATGCGACCGATGACCTGGTAGGACTCCCTTGTGTTGGTCTTCTCAGTCGATTAACTTTTCCCACCCAGCGCTGAGTCCAACATGCTGAACAACCCTGAAAAAGTTTGTAGAGTCAAGCTTAGAACGAGAACTATTAATTTATCGAAGAAAGACCAATCTTTTATTGGTATTACCTCGAGTAGATACTGGCTGTTATATATCGGACTACTGTTAGTTATAGCAAATATATGTATATATAGTTATATGAGAGCTGCGTCGGCCTTCGTCCTTTATGTTTTTCTTTCCTTCTTCTTTCTTCTTCCTTTTTTCATATCCGTCGTAGTGGCTGCACTGCCGCGACACGCAAAGAGTTTTAAGGGGCTTCCCGTCCGCTGTACGACATTAGAATTAGGCTGATCTCACACCAGCGACTATGACCCTTACTAACCAGAATGCATGGGCTCTCCGAGCGACACGACAATTGAACACTGTGAACGCACCTTTACGAACTCTTGCATTGTACGCGGTAGCTTGAAAAATTTCTATGCAAGTGCACTTTGATTATAAAGAAATCTTAACTTCTAGGGAACCACAGGGAGGTTTAACTAAACTTCCTAGATACGCCATGACTTTCTTGAGATAAGCGTGCATAAATTTATGTTAACAGTACTTGCTTTTACGATACCGAGTATTTATACTAAATTTAAGAGGAAGCGCGTGCAAAATGACAGAAAGTCGTGTAATGAAATTTTTACAATTTGTACCGATGATAATTGTCATTTGTACTATCGGTAATTGGCATAAATATTGGCACAAAAATTATCGTGAAAATCGCTATGTTCGCCAAGTCTGAAGGAGATACACGTCCGACAGTCGAGCAAGTATCAATTATTCGGAATAGTGTGAAAGTCACTTAAGCAAGGTGCGTGAGTATGCGTGAGGGTTCGGTAAAGTTATAAGATGAAGTGAGAGAGAGACAGAAAAAAGTAGAGAGAGAGAGAGAGAATCATGTGGAAGCGAGAATGTCGTACGTGTCCACTTCAGGTCATTATTTGCCTTTACGGCGGTTATTTAGTATGCTTTTTAGCTGCGGGTCAACAGCTGTGCGTTTCACGGGCTCACGCATACCGCCGATAATGCACGCAACTCAGAAGGCGCTGAATAATGTGCGTTTTCATGTACCAAAACCAGAGTGAGAGAGAGAGAGGGGCGCTCGCGCAAAGTATACGGCCCTTGAGTATAATCAGTGACGTAATACGATAACAAGAAAAATAAAGTAAATACGCATAAACGATCTGATAGCGTAATAAGTGGCCATTTGATTTTTCAAGGGACTTCAAAGGTATGTGATGAGAACTGAAAGTGACGTAAAAGACTACTGGGACAGGGGCGGATGGGTAGTAGGGAAGACCCAAACGCGAAGCTACCGTTGCCACATGAAAGCTACAGAAAAACCGAAAGGAGCCGCGAACAAGACTCGGTGTGAATCTCATCTTTTATTCAATCGGCTTTTGTAAGTGTCAGTTGTGTCCGTGACAGTCCGCGGGACCCTTTTAGGGTTGTGTTTGGCAGCGTGATGAGAGGACACCGCGCGCCACTTTGGGTGTGAAACAGCGAACGGACCCATCTTCAAGGGAATTCACTTTTGTCGCGAACGCTGCTGCGGACAGTCTGTCCAATTCCCGTGGGCCCGTCTTATGGCTCTGCCAGAGGTTAGATCGCGCCGCCATTTGTAAAGGGATGAGACTGGTAGAAAAAAAGGCAAGAGAAAAATAGAAGCCAGTATGAAGAGTATACTGTGCGTTTTTTTGTTGTTGCTGTCTTTCATACTCTTCTTCGTATAGTAAATGTCGGTTCGTAAGGGTGGTGGCGCCACTATAGATCGCTAGGAAAATTAGAGGTTAGCCGAGCCATTAGAGTAAAACTATCCCCTTGAAACAGGGTAAGTAGAATGTCATTCCCTGGTTTCACGAAATCATTCCAGGCTGTGTTTGACATATGTATATATAACTTAGCTATCGCAAGGAATTATTACTAGGTTTGGAATTTAATTGGCCTGTCAATGTCTCGTTATCTTGTCGTCATCTTGTCGTCGTCCTGTCGTCACACAATACGCTCACTAGTCTTACCGATACACGTCCGAGTCCCGCAACTCGCTGTAACTACAAGGCTTTGCTCTTCTTATTTCTCATAATTCCGGCTCCACAGCCAGTGACAGTTGGTACCAGCGCATCCCAATTCCCAACCGTTAATCGGCCTTCTATTTACAGTAGCATTATAAATTAATCGTTGTGTCAACCGGAACTGGGTCGTTCCTGATGTCTCCCATCGATCTCTAAATCGTTCGGCACGATCTCACGTGCAACCCGAAGAATGCACGAATCCTGCGTGCATCATGCAATGGAATAGAAATATGGAATTTATAGAAGATTGGAAATACTTATTGAGTATCCTTTACATAACAAATACTACACGTATATCAAGTGAAAGAGCAAGGTGAAGAAACTGCTGGGATACGATTAAATATTTAAGACCTAATTAAGGATCTTATATTATAGATCACATATAGATATTCAAATTTGATATATTAAAATTGTCTAAGCTTCCTTGTCCGCTTACTCGTATTTCACCTTACGATCAAGATTACAGCGGGAAAAAAAAAAAAGTATATCGTTTCGGATTTATTCGTACTCGGTTCGGCCCCTACGGGCCCAACTGGTTCGTATACAGCTTATAGCTGCTTCGGCAAGTCAGTCCCGCGCGTCGAATTAACCGACGGCGGTTTCTTCCAGAATTACGGAAGCCGACGCGATAGTGTTTTAAGTGTTTGCCGCAGTTAAGGCCGAGTAATGAGGTGAGATAAGAGGACAGTAAGGCCTTCCCTATGGTCGACCGAGCGGGGCCCACACACGCCACTACGCGCGAGCTAACCCGTGTGTGGGCCCCGCATTTATACTACTATTTCACCTTCGTAACCGGTGGAATTATTACTCAGCGCTATGCTCGCTTACTGTGACTAACTGTTTAGGTAGTGAGAGTTCGGTGAGGATTAGACTGTTGAAAGGGTTAATGAGTTTTTGAAGAAAAAAAAAAAAAATTTATTTTGAAAATATTTGTAAACAATCCAAAAGGTATTATGTAAGAAAAAAGTATTGATTAAAAAGAAATTATTTTGTTATACGTACATCCTAAAACTGGTGTATAAAGTAATAATTAAAAAAAAAAAAAGAAGATTTTGTTTGTACATGCGTTCACTCGAGTATTTCACTGCGGCATTCGTGATGAGAAAAATTATCGCTAGAAGAGGCGTAAATTGGATGCGCCGTTCGGGCAGCTGAGATCACGAAAAAGAGCAGTCACACTCGAATTTACCAGTTTTTAATACTCGTACGTCTTCGAGATAGTTATCGCTCGTGGAAACGCTGCCTTAACGATATTACATGCTGTAATTAAACGTGGAAGTGGTGGTTCCGTTTGAATCTATTTAGAAGAACAGAAAAAAAAACAGTAAGGTTATAAGAATTTCCAAATTTGTTTTTTTTTTTCGTTCTCGTAGCAACGTTTTTGAGATCTTTATTACGGCTCACTGTATATAGGTATACACAGCTAGATGAAGATTAACTAGTGCGTTTCCATGAGAATTCGAAAATCATCGTGCGAAGCGTAGTAAATAAGGGTTCCACCCTAACACACCCCTTTGCCTCGGTGTTCCGCTCGCGTTTCGGTTTGACAGCCATTTTTCCAGCCAATTTACAACGATTACGGCCATTAGCTCGACGCTCACCCTTTTCTCTTTCTCTCTCCCTCTCCCATTCTCTCCCACCATCTACTTCCTTGTCTCCTTTACCTATGTCATTTTTTCAGTCGTCTTCCGCTTTCCTTCACGTAGTCTCACACTCGGCATAATAATAACAGTAATAATATAAAAGACACTTCGAAATGTCGGCCGATCACATGGCACGAACGTGGCTTCCACTTCAGTTGGAAAGTCAATTTCCTTGAACAAGAGAAGCGTGTGAGTACAGCGAATATTTTTTTTTTAATTAAACTCGTCAAAATAAACCTAGTTGACTGTATGATTATTTCTTTTTAATATATATATATATGGTACTATAGCTACCTTGTCAGCCGTGGCAGTATAATAACAATGGTAACGGCTGGGTAAGAGGACAGAGAGGGCGTTGGGTTCAGGCGTCACAGACAATTTAACACCTGGTCTAAATGGTTTGTTAGCGCATAATATCAGTCGGCCGGCGACAGGATACGGGACATTACAATATGGAAATGATTCCGCGTCGTTCGCCATTGGGCCAGTCGACGACGCTTCAGGCGCGGCCAATTTCTGTCACTTTAATGCCCAGTTCGGTTACAGTTACTTAAACCGCCAGGATAACCTAGGGACCCACGGCACACCCTTTTTCGAGATGTGTTACTTCCTCTAGAAAATGGGCCTTATAGCAAGACTTAAAAATAAAGCGCACCTAAGATACGTGTATCCGATTCCCTTAATAAGACCCCGAATAAAAAAATAAAAAAAAACTTATTCAAACCAAATAAAAATATCGTCACCATACGCATGTGTTTAATTGAAAAGATAACCGGGCCCAAAATGAATGGAACCATCGACACGTGAAATATCGGGTGCACTGAGATCCGTACTAGTGATCCATCAAGATACCCCTCCTTCCGGTAAGATCATTGACGCGAATAAATCGTGGGATCGACGATTTTACGTGAAAGGGGAGAAAAACTGGTAAACGTTTGGGATAGTATCTGTATGGTGGACGAGAAGAAGAAGGGCCCAACTGTATAGCAAGTGAATAGAAAAGGTCTCGACGTTAAGCATAGGGTAGCCGATGTCGAGGATATGCCGTTGACGCGGACATATAGTGCAGGTCGTGTTTGACCAGCGGTCGCTGGATCGTTTGTATCAGGAGCCAGGACACGCACGCACACGTATACTGCTTTTGCATGGCGTTTATAGATTCGCAGACGTGGCTATCGGGCCTGGAGCGACTCTGCGTTTGACCACACCCTCGCCATCCCTAACAGGATTTATTACCCAGGTCCAACCTCCTCATCGTCCTGTTACAGAATCCTATCGCCGGTTTCCCATGTATATACCAGGGGATCCGTTGTACTTGGCGAATCACCCGTGTAGATTCGCTTGTTACTCTCTTGTCATTAGTTCTTTGAAATCCTTTTTTTTTTTTGAGGTATTCTATATCACAGTCTTTGCTATGCATTTTCACTGGTTTGATATACAAACTTGTTTCTTACTAGTTATATATATCTGTATATATGTTGTATTTTGAAAAAAAAAAAAAATTTCATAATTTTACATTTACTGATTTTTATCTTGAAACTGTAGATGCACCTTCTGTTCGTCGAATGATCTTTTCTCGAATGCTCTTGAAGGCTGGATGAGAATAAAAAAGATTGGTGTAATAAGGGAGAGAGGGAGAGAGAGAGAGAGAGAGAGAGAGTGAGAGACTTCGTGAGAAAGGAGAGTGGGATAGAATGAGATAAAGAGAGTCGACATGTGCGAGAGCGGACAGCGTGAAGAATGGGACGCGTCGCGAGTTATTGCTCCTTTCCGGCATTTACGGTGTCCATTACGTCCCATAGTCCTTTGTCGAGGAACCCTCATCGAATTTACCGTTTCCGCAAAACCCGTTTGGATTCAGTCGAAAACGTTACCTACCCTTAACGAGAAAAGCCACAAGGAGGATACCTGAAGAATAAGGAATACGGTCTTTGCACTTTTGGCGCCACAAGGGACAATGATATAATGCCTCCCCCCCCACCCAACCCATCCACGACCGCCACCACCACAAAAAAAAACTGATGAACATGCGTGTTTAAAATTTTAGCCTTTTACCTATACAAGGCATAATCACAAAGATCTTCTCGGAATGATCATTCCCTTTCCGGTACATAACTCTTGACACTTTAAGTGCGCGTGCCGACCTTTAACCCCCTCGCACCCTTAAATTCATATTCGTCCCTCGACACGCTCCCCTTTGACATTTTTTATTTTAGCATGACATTTAACCTTATTAACCCACGTACTTTCATTCGGTATCTCCTTGCGGTAATTCGATTGTAAAATTTCTTCTGGGTACTGTGATTAATTTTTTCTTTGTTGATAAAAGTTTTTTTTTTAGGGAATTTTTGTAGGAGAGTCTTATTGGAGTTTTCGAAAATTCTTACATAGAGAACTTCACCCTCTCCTGCATGGCTATACTGGTGTCTATAGAGTCACCGTTACACCGACTAAGGGATACTGAGAGATGAGAACCATCCCAATTCCGTCTGCGAATTTAGCTCAGAACGAGGGTGGTGGACTGGGGTAAAGTTCAGTCGAGTGAGATGCGGTGATCATACAGGACATTGAGCAGGGCGACGCCGACGCCGACTGCGCCAAATTATAACTTATTTTATGACTTTTTTGCACCGGCCATTTAACCCGCCACCGGTGAGGGGGTGAGTGGGTGACTATAGGAGGTTACGGCGGTTTCGTGACAAATTCTGAAATGAAATCACACCCTAATAACTTCCTAGGCCAATTGGATATTTCCTATTACCAGTTTCTGCTCTGCTTCTATGTGATCAGTTTTCAAAGCTGCTTCTTCTTTATTCGCGATAAAACTATCTTCAGAAATTTTCTATGTAATCACTGAAATTACAGGGAGATCAAAACTGCCAAGAAATATTTGAAGTGAGCGGACCATTGAATCAACCTCTTTTACCTTACGGAATTACGATGTTACTGTTAAAGAAAACTCTGAATAATAATTCATTAACAGATACTGCACTGAATATATAAAAATTATAAGGGTGGTTATTATTATTTTCTGCTTTAATAATCTCTACAGTACAAATATATATGATATATACACACTTTATTAATCTATCCGACCTTGTTATCTGAATACTAATTACTGATAATTAAAATATCTTTTTCTCCGTCCATCAATGACATATGGACTAATGATAACGAATGAAAGCATTGATGATTTATGCATCAAAGTTACAGAGAGATGTCAAATTGACATATAGATATGTTCTGTGGCAATAATTATAATTTGATTCTTTAATGAGAATATATTGAATGGTTGGATGGTACAATGTCGGAATTGTCAAAGTAAAGGAATCGGTAATTGTAAGGGTGGTAAAAATGAAGGGTAAGAAGGTAACGCATATATCAGAAAAGCGAAACCATAACGAGGAGGGTAGGCGTATATCTTGAATTCGAGCACCGCGAACACCGTATCACGCTGTGATACTCGGTGTTTTATGGTTTTCGCTGCAGAAACTAAACTTATTACACGGCAGGGCGCCATTCCACTCGTGGAGGGGAAGCCTTTTTATTAAATCACACATCTCCTAGCTTGTCGCACGATTAATTTGCCGTGACGTTCCTTTATGGCGAAAAACGCGAGCTGCCGCGCTCGTCCGGATCCATATTTTATCGTTATACTCGTCTCGTCTGGTTGGCAAGGAGAAAGAGTGTAGAAAAAAAAAGAAAGAAAAGAGTACGGAAGAAAAGATGAAGAATAAAGTAAAGGAAGAAGATAAGTGCAAAAATATCTCCCGCTCGACTTCACGGAAAAACATCCTTGTGTCGAAATTATTTAATACCGATACGAATTTATGGTCTTTCGTTAATGGATGATTTTCGAATATTTTTAAGGATTGCTATTTGTAGGAATTTCTTCTTCTTCTTTTTTTTTTAATAGAAAACTATTTTCTTCCTCAATGTCTAATTCGTCTCTCGACTTTTCTTCCTCGGTGATAGGATGTGTAGACTAGGGTATAAGTCCAGGGGATGTCCAAGGGGTAGTTCTGTGTACGTGGGGTGAGAGTCCTAAGTCCTGAGTTCTGCAAGGGACGGCTAATTCCAGCGTGATCACATCTGATCGATGTCCCTCGGCGACCCTCACGGAGAATCTATTGTCGTGTGTTCTTAAATATTTCAGGTTCTCCGCATTGCGCGGCTCTTGATCTATCTTATCCCTTAGTAAAAATCCCTATAGCATTCCTCATAGGGATTTTTTCAATATCGAAATTCATGCTATTACTAACGTCACATACGATCTGAAGATATCGTAAAGAGATAAACTTAATATTGTCATTCCGAATTTCCTTATGGAAGTCCTGTATTTCACAAAATTAAATTCCATCCCAAACATCCGTAAAGTCCATTCGCTATCTCAATCTGAAAAATATTTTCATTGTAATATTTGTAGTTATTAAGGTAGACAAAAGACTAGCCTTACCTGCTTTTGAAATTCTCGAGAATTTCAAGACGGACAAAAGTTATCCCTGCGAGTTTTACACGGACCGGCAGTTTTCTCTTCCTTGCGACTTCCTCACCCTCGGACCAGCATGATTCTTTTGTTTTAGTTTTGCAGTCTGGCCTCTTTCGGACGTCGCCTAGGTACATAGGTGTGCACTTTGTACCTACTCAATGCGATCAGAGAACTTTCATATACCAGTGGACATCCCCTCCACGTAAGGAATCATCCCTTCTGTATCGCACTGTGACTCGTGAACAATTTCAGGCCTTAGGTGGAATTGTAAACGGCAAAGTAGTATACAGGGACGATAAGAAGACCGCATATGGTCTTCAGGGGTGGCCGAAACTCGATGTGCGGCCAACAGATGACTATCTGTTCTCTTCCTATTTGATGGAACTTATCTTATCGCGAAGTCAATAGATACAGTCCACAGATAGGACCAGAAATAAACTCTATATAGTATAGGAAAATGTTGCGAATGCACCCTTAATTAACTTGCGACAGCTTCAACGATGTGCATTGCCGTTACAGTTGTCTTAGTCATCAGCAACAGCCGACGTGGTCACCATTAAACTTGTACTTTTTCGAATTTAATAATTCAGTGGGATGTTATTAAATTTGCTAAATGTTGGATTACAAGTTAATTCTGAGTCCTTTTTTTTTTCTTTTGGAGACTCGTTACCAAGCTACGTTGTGACTGATTGCGAAAAAGCAAGGGTAGTAGGAAAGGAAAGTTTGCCTTTCATTAATTTCCCGTATACAAGCAGGCGAGTCCGGTCGACGTGGTTGCAGATGACAAATCATGAATATTATGAAAATGCCCACGGCCGTGGTTCTTTCCTGAAACCGAGAGCATGAGAAATCGGTCCATTGTATGACCGTAAATATAAAATGTGGCCCGGGAGCCTCTTGGACAGGGAATAAAAATATTTCAGCTTCTGTCCGGCAATCACCGGCCATGTGCTCTTCTGCGTAGTGGACGAAACATGGGGTAAGGTAGGGGATGGTTGAGAAAGAAGAAGGGATACAAGAAAAAAGGGGGAACACTCGAAAATGAGAAAAAAGAGATAGAGACAAAGGAGACTCCAAGACTTGATGAGTGTGCCAAGAGAGAGAGAGAGAGAGAAGGAATAAGAATGAGATATAGCTTACTAGCATTTCGTATTCCTCGCGCATTGCTTTTATCTCCCCGCATTTTTATTGCATGCTGGAGTAAGAATATGTTTTATTTATATTTCATATTTCGTGCACGCGGTTAAGATAGGGTGGATGAATGTCCAGCCGGTGCTCGGACTTCACTGATTTCAAGTCCCAAGCGAGCTTCAAGTGTGCCCAGTAAAGATTAGGTGGATTATACTTACCTCCAGTAGCCATATTTGTAACATCAACACGTCCTGATGGCACACGCGTTTCTATGTCCTTGAAACGCCATAAAGAAATCTAGGTAAAGATACGAAAAATATGAGTTTGAAAAATAAAACGTCAGGACGATCAATTTGACGAGACTTCGTTAAAACGTCTTACTGACTTAAATAGTATTAGAGGTTATTCTCAATTATTTTCATATTTCTCGAATTTATGTAATGGGAAATATGTATTCATAACCTTTTAGATACATATGGCGTATTATGTGCTACATCTGATACAATGTAATAAACGGTATGTGAAAAAAATACATACCACCCCAAACAGATACTGAAGAAAATGTCGGCGCCGTGTCTACATATTAGGAGGGGTTGTTACACGCAATTTGGCACATTTCACAGTAATGAAGGGTTCCCCTTCTTTTTGTTGTATTTTACGACTATCGTTCCACACGAATACGTAACTTGCAGCTCCTCCCTCAGGATGCCTTCTCACGAATGCAAAGACGCGCCGATGCGTTTTGTGACGTCGTCAGAACGTCTCGTAAAGCTTCGAATAATACAGAACGCGAAACTTCAAGTTAAATCGTCAGGTTTTTTTTAGGTGAATCGGATAATATTAATTGATTATAAAAAGACATTTTTTACTCGTCAGAGACGCTTGTGTTCCTCCGATTTATCACGAAGACAATGTAAATCAAAAGAACCTACCACTTTGAAAACTTTATATAAAACTTAGAATTCTCTATACCTAAATAACTATTTAAAATAAATAATAATTCAAGGGGAATAGCGTTTAACCATTTTGTTACATGACAGTGTATTTTTCAAGGTTATGTGCATTTAGATTTTGTAAAAATTATTTATAACTAATGAAATAACGCTAACGAGTGTCACGCAAGGAAAAACGTTAAATGTAAAAAGTAGCACATACGGCTGTTTACTTGCGTAAGAACCAATGAAATAAGGATTTTCTATTACTGATATATTACGTGTTATTTATTACAACTTATGTTTTTTTTTATTTAAAGCATTCTAATATGTTAATTGACACTGTTATTACTTTAGATTCAAATGGAATCGATTTCGTATACGTCATTGTCTTACTTGCCGGGTATATTTGGCGCTACTTCAACAGTAAGCGCGCGAAAACATCCACACGCCTAAATAAAATCTTTTGCGACATTTATTTTTTTTCTTTGACGGGATGTTGCGGCATGATTGTCATTCTTATTGTAAGTTTAATTATTGCGTGCATTTATACTGTGATTAAGTATTATAGTCAAGAGTATATGAACGATTCGAAGTAAGTATGTATCTGATAAAAATGATGCTTTTAAGGTTAGATGTACTTGATAGATGTTTTAAGAAATGTTTGTAACTTTCAATGTTTAATAGATAGTGTGAATTTAATTATACATGTCATTAAGTCATTGGTGCTATCTAAGGAAATCTTGATGCTATTTATAAGTACTGTGAAATATGATGGTTAGGAATATCGAACAAGTTAAATTTTTATCAGAAGGGAATATTAACAGATTTTGTGTCTGTGTGTTGCAGCGATATAACTTGGACTCTTAATAGAATACATCAGGTGTACCCAGGAAAAATGTCAGCTAAGATAAAGAAAGTAAAGCAAAACTTTATTGATCCTGCGCTGTCTAACAATGAATGTGTCATAATATCCGAAGATGAGGATTCTCTGAGTGGATCGGAAGTAAATGATAAGAATGAGAAATCTCCTTCTCTCTTAATGAATTTTCATCAGCGAGCTGGTTCTATCAACAATATTAGAGCAGAACAAGAAAATTTGGGTGCAGAATTATCACCAGAAAAAGATCATAATAATGGCATCGTGCAAGAGCCTTGTTGTAGTAACGCGCAACCAGTTAATACTCATGCTAATGAGAACAGCAAAAAACGAAGTTTTTTTAATTGGACTGATAAACTTAACAATGAGAAATCTCAAAAGGTGCTTAAAAGGCAGAAGATTTGGGAAAAGATAAAATTGAAACAGGAAAAGAATGATTCTTATATCGAAACACAGCCATTTGATATAGAAAGTTGTTCAGCCATAAAACAAGAACCCCAAAACGAAACAGTAGTAGATAATGCGCAACAAGAAATACAAATAGCTGGGGTTCCTGTAAAGTTTCCTGTTAAACCATACTCCTGCCAGATCGCTGTAATGAATATGGTAACTTGTTCAAACTATTAGAAATTCATGTAACTAATGCATCAGTTTCAATTAGAAAAATTGTTATAGCTCATTCATGGATGTGCTAAAAAACAGAACTGTCTCTTGGAAAGTCCTACAGGAAGTGGAAAGACCCTTGCTCTGCTGTGCGGAGCCCTAGCATGGCAGACACATTATGAAAGTGAGTTACTTATGAATGTATTATCCTTTAACGTTCGAAGAAGAAATTCTACAATCTTAAAATAACCTGCAAAAGAAATAACTATTATAAATGGGGTACAAAACTAATCCTTAAGAATCTTTTAATAAGTCTGTTACAAGCGTCACAGGCTAAGTCTGTAAAGGTCTCAAGAACGGCGAAATGGCGTGTACAAAAACTGTTATTTTATCCTACCAGTGACCCGTTTGACCTAGACTACCCCTTAAACTCGTCACAGCCGCTAAAACCCTCGCAGTAGAGCAGAACCAATTTCCCTCGAAGACGCAAACAAGCAAGAAATAACAAGAACACGAAGAATCATTGTAAACTAGAAAACAAATTAGCGGACCAGTTTAATAACGATAGAAGTGGCCGAAAGTCATTGCCCATTCCATTTCATCGTTAATGTCGCGATTCTCCTCAACTTAGAACAACCCTTCTCCAAAGGTCTCGAACTTTCGTCGACCTTCGTGGCGTCGCTCGTTTCTTAGCCGATTGTCTCGTGACGTACGGCCGTTAGACCTTCAGGTCCCACCTCCTACTTTCTACATCCCACCATCCCCCCTCGTCTCACCCTTCGACGGTAAACTGGCAGCAGCTGCTCTTTTCATGTATGAATTTCGCGAATTAGTAAAAAAACCCGCTCCCTGAAATTCTGAGAGCATTGCAATAGACAGTGTTTTATAAGGTGTAAAGTAGTTCGAACGATGAGATGCCCTACGTAGGTGGCGCCAGTATTCGGATTAACAGATACATTTTCTATAGAATTAGATACTTCCCACGTAGTATTGAATAGTCCTTATTTAAAATGGCGTCAATTATGCGGTTCTCGATCTGTAACGACTAAGAAAAGGTATATAAAAATTGCAGACAGTCGTGCGAGTATACTGTAAAGTAAAATTACCAGGTCGAAGCCGGCATCGTTAATAATGAAGACAGCAGCAGCACAGTGAGAGCAAATAGACGAACAGGGTAGTTTCCAGGGCGGCAAAGAAAGCACACGGCCATTAGCAATCGTCGGTTCGCATATGTTAATTTCAATTATTCAACCGGTTATTTCTAGTTAATGGCCCTTTACGGAGGCCCGCGCAATTTCGCGTTCTCCATGCATGCCGATAATTATTCATGATTTGCCGCCATTTCGAAACAATTAAGCCTCCTAAGCGATTGCAATGTTTGTCCTGGCGACGGCGCTGACATCGACTAAAACTTTTACCCTTATCAACTATAAATTGCGCTGTGAATATTCACCCTCATTTCTAACTCTTCCCTCATGTGTCCCTTCGCTGTTATTGTTGTTATAGCTACTAGCACCTTTGACTAAGCGAAAGCACTGTCATGTGTTTCCCGTATGTCAATAGTATCGAATTAACCACGTGGAACACTGACTTCCTCGGCAATTCGAACCGCTCTTATCTAATGCCTAATCAGTGACTCTACCATTACCGTTCCGCGTATCGCACAGCAGTTAGAAACTTAGATGGAAACGCATCGCAGTCAATGATGGAAACAGAGAGAAAGAGAGAGCGAGGGGTTAGAGGAGGACCATGGAAAATATGGGGTTGGCGAAATTAACCCTGATGATTCATAGACGACAATTCTATGTGAGAACTCATTCCTGATATACCAGTGAAACAATCAAGATAGAAATCCGTCCAGGCACGCAGCAGGAAATAAGCAGGAAATCAAAGAGAAAGAATAGAAAACAAATTTTCAAATTTTTTCAAAGCATTCTTTCTCGTTAAACAAAAAAAATCATTCAAATTCATTTCCACTGGAATTTTTTATTTCTAATTTAATTGAAGAATGTATCTGTATGAGGATAAATTAATTAACCCTCTTTAACCCTCCTCATTATATTCATCCACGAAGAAGCACGGCAAAGAATTGGACTTTAAAGCTCAGGTTAGGTCAGAGTCCGGTTTTTCGCGTTAAAAAAGGGTAAACGATCGCGTGCCATTTCGAGTTCCGTCAAATTAAACGCTTCCCGACGGTAACGTCAAATTTGCGTGTGCAAACCGTCCCATACGCTTCCCGGAACGGTTCCGCTTTTAACTTGCCAGGTTCCCGATTCCGGGTTCGGGCCGTCTTCTTCGTCCTCTACTTCCACCTTTTTTCTCTCTCTCTCTCTCTCTCTCTCTCTCTC
>JARPRG010000374.1:1509320-1519591 GCA_031001745.1 Hartigia nigra
TATATATATATATATATATACAGAAACAAGCCAGAAAATTTCCACGAGAGTCAAAGGCGACGATAGCTACAACTATACATAATAGTATTAACAATTGGACAAACGACGTGTAAAGCAAAATAAGTATTACTCGCGCGCGATACGTATTACGTGGTAAAAGAAAAAAGGCGGTAAAAGACAAAGTGACTGGACAAATTTAAAAATATGAATTCCACTCAACCAAAGTGACTTTACGTCGTATTTTCAATTTGTCATTTTTAACTATAGCTGTTATCAAATTGATAACGTATCACCCACCCATATGCACTGTACGTAAAACTATTTTATCGTATAACATAAGGATGTATAATAAATGCATCGGCTTTCGTTAAGTGCAGATACAACCTTCCCTTCGCATTCTGCAAATTCGTACCACTTCTAGGTACACGAATTTATAGCGCGTACACGCACAATGCGCGCCAACTGTGGGCTAAACAAAGCGATCGCGCGTTACGCACGCGTATAGGTAGCGACGTGCGTGCGTAGGCATATACGCTCTATAGAGATTCGCACGGTGAATCGAGTGCACGTATATATATATGGGAACCGCATGGATATTGGGTATAGAATTGTACATGCATGTGCAGATTCACGGGAGAGTAAAAATCGCGGCTTGTAACGTCTGCGTATTATATTCCGTCCCGTGTGCGTAAACTTCACTCTTGGAAATTCTCTCGCCCTCTATCGGCTGGTTTTAGAACTGTGTGTTGGTGCGGCTTGGTGCGTGCGTACGTCAGATCAAAGGGACCGACTCCCTATCTTTTACTCTGTACTCTCCCCATGCTATTCTCCATACGCACGTTATTCGTATAGATAGTGGAGTGTGCGTATGGGTATTGCGATTACGTGCGAACTTAGCGAATTTTTTTTGAACGCCTATGAGTTAGGTAGAGTTTTCTATAGTAATTTTTTTTTTTTTTTTTCTTTTTCTTTTCGTCACTTTTTACGCAATTTTTATCGCGGGTCGCTCCTTTGTATTCTTTGCGTACGAACCGCGAGTTCGGGGTGCGTGTGGTAGATGTATTGACTGGTGCCACGAGAGCTTTCGTGCTCGCTTGGTTTTCGCGGGCGTCGCGTGCTTTTTTAATTTAAATCCACGCACCCGACGGCACCCGTGCCGTTAGCTGTTAACTGGACGCTTCGAATTACCCTAATTAACTGATTAGGACACTTTATGTTGACGCCCGAAAAGAATGCTATGAGACACGTAAGGGAATCGTGGTTAAGGACTTGGCAAAACGTACTTTTTCTTACTACGTGTACCTGCCTCTTTTTGAATTTCCCGCCCGATCGAGCTTTCTCTGAATTCAACGTTTCGCGTCAGGTACACGAGGCAAATGGCAAGAATTGATAATAATTGTGAATGAACATAGTTCTTTGAATTAATTTTTTTTAATATTCTACCAAGATTTTTTAGTGAATTCTGAGACCAGTTAATTGGGATGAAAATAATCAGGGTGGTAAGGTATTTGGAAGATATTTAAAAAAAAAAAAAAAACCTTAAACTTCTACCGGAAGTTCGATGGCGAAGTCGCTTATGCTCCTTTAGTTAAGTGGATTGCCACGAGAGAGCTCTCTAGGATAATGTACCCACAGCACAAAGAATTCCTGGTCGTTGTGTGTCAGTTCTCGACGAACGCGCCGCGCGGAGGAAGTGAATGCTAATTAATGACTCTTAATTTTCTTAATTGCTCCCTCACAAATACGCCGATTGCCCGCAACCGCGATGCGCACGTTCTCTCACACGGATCTTCGTGCGTGTAGAGTGTACGTATATCCTGTGATATATATGTACTATGTGCACGTTCCTAGTATATAGGAATATACACGTGGGCAATTACGGAGGGCCCTGTACTCCTTTGGACCTCTTATGTAATTGTCTTATGTACTGTATAATGTGCTCTACTCTAGTGCGCTATACGTTACTGTAATGCAATGTACATGATTTTCTACGTATCTCTTTGACTCCTGGATTATTATGGATGCTCTTGGCCCGAATCGCTTCTTTCAATTAATCGGATAACTGGAGATATATATTTTTCTTAATCATCAGTCTGCCACTTCTGATTACGCGATCCCTTGTTTTTGTGGGAGACATTTCTGTTTTTTTTTTCGCGGGAGAAATTGCTCGTAAGGCTTGGTTTTGGGCGATTTTGTACTGTTGTTTGTAAAGGGGGTCGAAAAGGGGTTGTGTTTCTGCGCTTTACTTTGAGGGATACTACTGGCGCCATCTGTGCGAGGACGCTGGAAACGTTAGGAACACTCACGCTACTTCACGGACGATACGGAACTTTACAGAAACCTGTTGTACCGAGCGATATTCAATTAGTTTTTAATTTTACAATGAACAAAATTTTCAGTGATCCTGTGTCTACATTGTATACAGCTTTATGTACTATTACGTTAAAAAAATATGTATTTGGTAAAATTATGCATAAAAGTATCATTTCATTAATACAGTATAAATAAGATTCCTGATCTTATAGAATACATGAAATTTTTGTCATAATATATGAAAGGGAGACACGAATTCTTCGTATAGATGAAAGATAGCTCATTTAATCAAAGATCAGAGCACCTGGCACAGATTGAAAGACAATGTATATATAATAGCGAAGTACGAAATGCAAAAAAGTTCAGAGAAATGCACAAAGAAAATGCACATTAAATTTGCACATCTGCTACATCCAAATGATTTTATTTAACTTTGTGTGCGTGTGTGCGTGTGTGTATGAATCATAATAATCGTAAAATGCTCTTTCTCTTACCTTTCTTTCTTTATCTCTACATTTCTTTCACAACGTATCAGTATTTAATTTTTTTCTTTCCATTCCACGACTCGTCGCACCTTATCCTTTCTCCTGTTCTTCTCTGAGCCTTTGAGAAACCTTATACGACGACATTCTATTCTCTTTGCGAAGCCAGGAAAACCCAAAACCAATTTCAATTGGTTTTATTAGCCGCTCTTCGATCAGCAAGTCGAGCTTTTCTCTTTAGACTTTCCTACGCTTTGTCACTCTCCATCCACGATCACGAACAGTACGCTGGCGTAAAAAATCTCAATTCTTCAGCGTGCCTTCTCTTTATTATTCTTTTGATCAATTATCCTACCTACCTTATCAACATCCCTCCTGTTTCTACATTCGCATTAACTGTCCCCAAGACCTCGTCGCCTCGTCGATAAAACATCAGTAAAAAAAATGTCAAAAATCACACAAATTTCTCATCCTTCCCGATACACGATTTGGTAAAGAAAAATAGCTAAAAAAAAATGTTTAATTTCAAAAAGCACGAAGACCCTTACAACCTTATAAAAGGACAATTGTCATAGTCAACAGTCGCGGTCGGAACTCAAGAAAATTTCATCAGAGTGAGAAGACCAAAAAGAATAACACGAAGCGTAAGGACACCAAATAAGAAAAAAAAAAAGAAGAAAATCACCTTATATGAACGATATTGTACGTGGGGAAACGCGATGGCCGCATTGTCGATATTCGACGTAAAGCGTCATTGTCTTCCAGGACGAGGAGACCGCCAATCCGTTGGCCGTTACTACCGGAGTTGCGCATTGCTAGGATACCGTCGTTATACGGGGAGACTCGTAGAAAACGGGGAAAAAGCATGAAAACGCGGAAGCGACGGGTTTGTTCATTTCACATTTACTTCCTTTCGTGCTCGCTCGCTTCCAGGCACATTTTTAATTTCCATTGTTGTCGCCATGATGCGACCACAGGTATACTCGTCCGCGTTATCCGTGTGCTTACTCTCGTATATTTCTACCCACAATTCTCTTCTGTTCTGTCAACTCTCTCTCTCTCTCAATTTTTTTCAACCTATCTTTTTATCAGCGAATATACGTATGCGTATTTTACACGGATTTAACACGCGTGGAAAACGATATGGTTTATCGTCCTGCGTATATATATATATATATATATGTAGCTCCTAGTACATCAGAGTCCTTGATGGTTTACTCGTATGTCTGCCTGCATGCCTATGTGGCTAACATGCCTGGCTACCTATCTAGCTTGCCTTATTCTAATTAACCCAGTCTCATTACGTAGTCGCGCTCACTACACTGCGAGCTTACGTTTAATGAGACCACCACGATTTTGCTACTGGCCAATCCTCTCCCCCCTCCTTTTGAAACCCTTTCTACATTCACGGTACTTGCTATACGTATCACATATTTATAAGTCCTCGCAGGATACTGCGCGATTAGGTTTTAGGTTTTTGTGTACCTTTTGGAAGATGCTATTTGACTGGATATAATCTTTGGATATATTAAATATTTACTTTGAAAATGAGCAACATTCAACGCGGTTGGTAGTAACGTGTCTTTTCTTTTCTTTTTTTTTTTTAATCGTATAAAATTGTGATTTACTTCGCTTAGAGGTATCGTGCTTGGCCGCTTTCCAGATAAATATTTGAATTTATCAATCGGTAATTTTTCTTTGGCAAGAATCGAACCTGCGATGATCGATCCCGAGGATCTTTGATTCAAAATATGCAAAACAAAGACTACTGACATCGCGAAAGATGTTAAAGATTAAAGACACGAGTATTCTGAATTTTCTTGAAATACGTATGAACGACGTCAAATCATTTGTCGTTAATCGATCGATCGCGTTCTTTGATGCAGCCGCGTATTTGTAAACTCTCCTCGTTCCCACTGTCTGGTAATTACCATAGAATCGAAAAAAGTCGTCGACGGGAAAGAAGGGAAAAAAAAAGAAACAGAAAAGAAAAGTCTATAGGAATAAGGAGCACAAGGATGACCGGGAGCATAAAAGGAGTCGAAGATAGCCAAGTAGGAGTCCACGAGGTTCTTGTGCGGTAATCTTAACGACGATCGTCCTTGATCGATCGTCGATCTATCAGATCGATCTGTCCAATCCTTGCCGATGAACGTCCTCGTTCGAGACTCGCGTCGTCCTCGTCGCACGCGTTGACTCTCTGCCTGTAGAGACTTTCGTCAATCCAGACCCCGTCCCGTTCTCGGGATGGCCAATCCTTTGGCATTCGACTATCGTCTCTTTGTTTAGTCCCGAGATCCGCTGTACGTTAGGTACCTACTTTGTACACAGTATAGATATATAGTGTATAAGTTATATTCCGCGTATATCGTTAGGTACAGGTATATAAAAGTTGCCTGTACCGTAGATACAGATATACATAGCGAGATGAAGACCGATTCTCGACTGGCTTTATATATTACATAGCCAGTGTATATTGTCCTTCCGCTACCCTCGGGGATGCTCGAGCGCTCATTGGTCAAAACCGTCGCCATTGCCACGCCCCTCTTACTCCTCTATAGAATCACCTATACCAACGATGACGTCACCCATACACCGTACTCGATAAGGGTATAGTTATACGGTAGGGTGTACACACCCTTCTCCGTGTCACCTATACGACCTTATCCTGAGAGTCCAGGACGTAGCACTCTACCCTCCCTTGCTAGGGGTAGTACACCCTTACCCACTTCTCTACTAGGTTCTGCCACCCTATCTATACGTCACTACATACCTATCTCGTAGCCCACTTCTCTCTTTCTCCTCTTTAACCGTGTACCACTCTGGATACGCTTCGTCCTTGTCGTGTCAGTATATACAATATCGCAAAAGCTATCTTTTTCTCTCTCTCTCTCTCTCTCTCACACACACACACAGCCCTTCACCGTCTTGGTCTCTTATTTGGTCCTGTTCTCAGGGATGCGCGCTGCCAAACCTCTTTTGCGCTTCCAACCCTCTTTCTCGGGGAGTTGCTCTCTCCTGACGTTCCCTGCTACCCTTGGCCAAGAGACACACATACACACGGTTCATTAGTGTTAGATTCGACTGTCTAGAAATGAAATTTCGCGATACACATTTTTTTTTAATATTTCAAGTTATATGCGTGCTTTCGCAATTTCTATATTTAAAAAAAAAAAATTCTTTTTATATCCGATACAGAGATAAATAAATTTTCTTAATAGAATTTTCGATGCTATATTTGGATTTTTATGTGGGCGGGAAGGGGAGCGGTTTGAAGTTTCCTTTTTTTTTTCATTTGATTACGTAACGGGTTATAGGAGTTTCTCTCGATCGCATTCAAATGCGTTCCGGGCACAACCGTTCCTACTTCTGGCAGTCAGGGACAGGAGAATCTAGGAACACTGATGAGTTTCTCGAGTAGCGGCTTTGCCCAGGTCCAAGCTGTTTGTTGTTGAACACATGCGAGGGAGTTTCTGCAACGGCATGCAGCGGGCTACTTCGCTTTTTAGACTTTCGTCTAGCCGGCCCGGTTCTCATTACTTCTTCTTCCGGAGAAAAGCCTGCCGGCACTCGTTCGCCACTGTTCTCCTTCCGCCCGCGAAAGTCTTTCTCTCGTACTACCCTAACATGGTCCTCGTCTGCTACTGCACTAGGATACACTTTTTCTTCGTCGTCTACTTCTCTTTTCTTTTCTTTTTTTCATCTCTTCGTTTTTCTACTCTCCTCCTTTACCTTTCTCTCAACGCTACTGCTCGTACGTATACACTCCGAGCCACTTTGCCGTTTCATTATACTGAGGCCCCTTCGCGAGACTCATATACGGTGTAGAAAGTTTTTTGTAAATTTTTGCAAAAATTAAATAAGAAACGAATAAAAAGAATGTACTATTTAAATCAATCGAACGTCAATCACCCTTGTCACGATACACGTGATTGTAACATGACTACGTAAATTTTGAAATGATCGTAGAAAGGACTGTTTGAATTTTCAAAAATGTTCAACAAAGTCATATCATTATTTGAAATTGGCGCCTGAATCTCGATTTACCATAAATATTTGGAATAAACGACTATCTGGGTCGATCAGTTCGCTCGGCGCATTTCCAAACAATTAAATGCCTGAACGGACTACTCGGTTCAATAGTATAACTATATGTCCGACAACATTCTGTTTATTTCCCTCTATGTTTTTCTCTCCCTTCTTTCTTTCGACTTCTCTCTATTATTCAAACCACGCGTACAATTTTTCTCTCGTTTCATTTTTATTTTTATATATTTTCATACCTTCCCTACCGCTTCTCTGTTTTGATTCCCGTTTTCCCGAGCGCGTCGAGTGCATCGCGTATGTATAAGTTTCCAGGGTGAAACTACGTATAGGAATGTTCAGGACCGATCAACCGGGAGTAACAGTCGCACCAGTGAACGTCGACTAAAAGAGTGATGTTATTTTTCCGTTGGTACGTGAAAATCAATTAATTACAGTTCCCGTAACGTCGTTTCTATACCGGGATGCAATTTCACCGTCGGATACAATATGGCCGATACATGTCTACCTGCCTACCTATTTGCGACCAGATACATACGTAGAGACATCTATGATATTCCTATACACCTTTCCCAGAGCATTTCCCGCCGAGATAGAACGTAGGAATTGAGGTTCTATATCGATAAACCTTTTAATTCTCTCCCACGGGAGATGCTGCGAGTTCGCTTCATCAACCGGCATCCCTCAGGAATGGTTACTTTGGCGGGCAAATGCTCTGGGAGTATCTCGATAGCATGGAAAGGCTCCCGACGGATTTCATATCCCTTGATCCGTTTGGAAATACCGGGAAGGGATCATATTTTCCTATCAGCGTAATCCCACGTAGATTCCGAGTAATCCCTTAACTCGCTATTATAATTAATAGCCCGTAGACGCACGTGCCAGCCTCGCGCTCATCAAATCAGAAACATAATTTTATAGGAACTTTTTTGTTTAACAAAGCATACCAAATTTTGCGGTCCGTGCCAACATTTTCTTTCCATGTGCCATACACGGCCTGTACTCGCTTTATATTATTCTAGTTGGGGCTCTTGTTCTATCAGCACTGTCTGATCTACCCGGTGGTACCTTTTCGCTTAGCAGAGAAGTATCCACATCGGAAACACAGAAGTCCTCGAGGTTATCCGGGTAATCTAGAACAGGATATTCGACCAAGGCATTATGCGTTTTACTACTGTATTGTTGGCACCCTTGGGCTGTACGATGGATGGGTAGCTGCTGGGCGGGTAGTAGGTAGACTCTAGGTAGGTAGGTTTTCAAGTGTTTACGCAATACGTTGTGTGCTTTGTCGATGAAGCGATGAACTGTATTGTCTGTCTGCTCTTTACTACCAGTGTCTGTCTGTCTGCTCTTTACTACCAGTGTCTGTCTGTCTGTCTATCCATCTCTTTATGCCTATTCTGTCTACTTCTTCGACTGTCTATATCTATCTATTTACCGAATAGATTCATCTTTGTACGAGAAAGATGCACTTTTGTAGAGACCGACACTACTGGCCCTCTACGCTTTTCGTCCTTTGTCCGTTATCCTTTGATTTCTGGGCCGTTCCTCCCACGTGAGAGTCCTTGAAATCCTTCAGGATCCACCGAAGAACTCTGGACGATCGATGTATTCATTTTATAACCACCAAATGTTTACGTTTGCCTTGCAGCTAGCGGGGAAATACCAAAAGAAAGTCTGCATGGTGTTGTGGCTTTCTGAGAAACGTATTTTCTTTTTTATGGTAAAACCCTAAAAACCTCCTTTTACATTACTCAAAGTATCTCGGTTAATTGTTTAATCATTGTTTGCATTAATTTAATCGACCGCGGTAACAGAACTATCTGATAATACGTTAATAAATAATAATAATAATAATAAAAGCCGCAGCGAACTTAATACAAGTCTTTATAGAAATATCGCACGTGATAAGCTAGGAAACGTTACGATACGGAGACGCCATTACGGTGGCCATATTTACTACCCTATAGGATTCGTCAACTCGACATGGGGTCCCCTATGGTGCCCATAGTCGAAGCGACGTAAGTGGCGTACAGGCCCCGTCAAAAGGTTCATTTGGAACGTGTGCGTAGCCACCGTCAACAGCAGCCATTGCACGGATTAACCTTTTCAAAAGTTTTTAAATGGCGAGACGAATCAAAATAAAGAATCATAACAATAAAGCAACACTCGCACGGACAATTACCCGCATAATTTTCAAACTTATTAATTTCAAAGAAACTACGCACAATACACAGGGTGCTTTCACAATGGCGGACGGTCTCCTGTCTAATTTTGTAACTGTCGGCATAAATGCTGAAGTTGGCGCGTATCCACTTATGTATTTTTCTTGCTCGTTTAGCCGAGCAACGCCGTGTTTGCATTGCGTCATAACTATGCAGGCCTATTATCGCAATGGGTCTCCTCTTCATATTCCGCCTCGCCTCGACTCAGCTCGGCTGTGCTCGGGGCTCCTCGTAACTCTATTGAAAAAAAAAAAAACTGCAGCTTGTTAGTTGTAACTTGTTAGGCGGGCCACTCCGCGAAACTAGAAACCACTCATGGACCTCGTGAGATCTTCATTCTTCGAGCAGCATCTTCAGGCCACGACTCAAAGCAAGCGGCGAAACCGTTTTCAAGCTGAAGCACGTGAAGAGGGCCTAAAGCTGAAGCTGCAGCTGAAGTTACAACTGAAGTTGAACGCGCATGGAAATATATATATATATGTATACATAATGTACGGGAAACGTATAGTTTCATACACCATTATCATACCGTTTCTCTTGTTGTTGTTTATATGCTTATACATGCCTGTAAATATCTTTTATTCTTTGTACTTTGTGCCACTTCATTTTCTCTAGTAATTTGTCAGCTTCTGCGCTATAAATAATCGGCGTCGGATTGACCTCACTGACCTCTTCCACGTAATTGTGTCTAAGACACTGGGCGATACTGGCTACACCGTCATATACAATGAACTACATGAAACGCGATGGATGCCTGTTCGCTATGCAGCGAATTAGCGATGCAACGAACCGTATAACATGTACGCCTACACGAAGCGACTGACCAATCAAAGCCTCGCGGCATTCTATAAAGCCTATCGCAGCCCTTATGTATTTCTACCGTTTGCGTATGTATAGCCTAGGGTTCGTATACAACGGGTGATTTTTGAAATAGTAGTCGTCGATACGTACAGTTACTTTTGATGTAAGGATCTTTATTTGTTTTGCATTTTTCGCAATCCTTCAGCCTGATGGGAAATTTATACCGAAACGCACTGTGTAAATTGTGTTAAGAAAAATTTTCACATTTTTATCCTCATTCTTACCATTGTCGTCATAGGCTTTCACGACTTTTTCAGTTTTTATTATTAAAAATCTACCATGTGCCACTATCAGTTTTTCAGTTTTTTCAGTTATTTATATTTTTTAATCGTCTTCTCGTACTACT
>JARPRG010000374.1:1520823-1537981 GCA_031001745.1 Hartigia nigra
GGAGTTTTTAGCGATACCGCCCGGGGTCTGTTTGCACACCTGAGGTTGCGCTGGGTACCTATCGAGATATCCTCTCGATTCTGCACGTAGATTATATACAAGCCTTTGTTACATGTAAACGGACTTAACAATGTCAGAAGAAAATCAGTTAGGTATTTGAAACTGCAGTGATTATAACAAAAAGGAGGAAAAGAGGCTGCGAATGCCCCCGCCTACCGGCTAGGCAATGCTCCATTATGGATAATAGACAGATGCAAATGTATGGCGTGTGCGCAACCGTGGAATCTGGAAAGAAAAAAAAGAATTCGACGTTCAAGAAAAGAAAATTAAGAATATTCTCACGCTATTCCAATACTGTGTACTTGGTTAAAGTGAACGAGAAAATGACATAGTGGGTCGCTGAACAGTTTGAGTACCTTGATCAAATCCCATCTTAGCGGGTAGCTAGAGGGAGCCGCGTAAGCGAGGATCAATTTTTTTTTTTTGTTGTGTCGGCGAAAAAGCGAAATGGCGTCTGAGAAGAGCGTGGAGAGAGGATATTGGGAATAGGGATAAAAAGGGGGAAGAATTTGGAAAATCGAGTCCTGGAGGAAGTTCGAGGGGTGTCGGTGAGCCTGTCCACCATATTGATCGTGGAAGGCAGGCGTAGGCACCCTGTCTACCTATATCTATTACAGGATGGCTTTGGGGGTGGTTTCCAACCTACCCGAGCATACCCTCTTCCTCGGGAACCCTCATCCAGCATCGCCATCCTCCCCCTTTCGGAGCGACGTGGATGGTGGGCCCAGGGTAGAAAACCGGCAGGGAGATGAGGGATTCGGGTGGCGTTGGAGCCGACACTCGCGGGTGCCGCCGTTTCCATGGCTACCACCACCCTCGCTGTGAACAAGCCCTCCACGTCATATTGGCATAGTATATTCCCCACACCATAAAGCCAAATAATATACCGGGTGATCCAATCCGAGAGTTCCTTGTCTCTTCTAGTTGGCCCTGGGAAAGACATTTACTGAATTCTTATATAAAACCTTCTACTTTCACTTTACACCTTTTTATACACTCGACTGCAATTAATGCTTGCAGTTTATAATAATAACTATATTGACAAAAAGAAAATCTTGATTACCACTGCTACCAGTATCCTTTGTATGTATCTGACTGTGCACGTGTCCAAATGTATAGGGCTGTTCAGTCGCTACTTCATCGGTTTTGGTACTTCCATTGTGTCAGAGGAAATTACCGGAAATGACGTCGCTTCTAAAGTCGAAATTTGGTCTTTATTTCGAGAGTGGTATACATGCCATAATTGCCTATTGGGGTTTGTTACTTTTGTAAGGGACGATAATATCGTTCTATTCAGATTAGATCAGATCAATTCTATATACGGGGTCTTGTCCGTAAGAAACTTTTGAATGTTTGTATCGTTTGGTGGCTGTCATGAAAAATCAAATCCTTGACGCGAAAACAGTCCTGTATTTCCAAATAGTCGATAAATTAGCGTCAGTTTCCATCGAAATGAGAAATTGCCTACTGAATCGCTGGAATGCACTACTACATTACGTAACTTCACAGCTAATTATTTGAATGACGAGTATCAACGTTAATTCCACGATATCCATATAGTATGTGAATGTCTATATACAGAGAACATAAATGAACTTATGATTCGAGGCGATTCGTGAAACGTACAAGAAATTGGATATAAAAATTATTTAAAAATAAATAAACACGTTAACCCTGAAACTAAATAAATATTTGTATCGAGTATTGATCTTAATACAATTTTTTAATTCTTCCCTGAAAAATTTCTCGAGTCTAATGCATCGTTACGTTCATTCCCGACTGAATCAACCTTAGGGTAAGAACAGATACAGTATACACCGAATTCTATATAGAGATACAAGACGTATATATCTTCTCAGCGAATATGCCATATACAGAACGTGCGATAAGTTACCTGTCAATATCACGCAATACGTATTTTTCATTGGTACGTAATCCAAAATTCTGTTTAATCGCACCTTCAGTCTCTGACAACCAAAAAAATGATACCAGGAACGTATATCTATAGATGCTTTACATTAATTGACTCGATACTTACTGGAATTCTGAAAAGGGATAGGAAACGTCATAAGAAAAAAATAATGCTAGAGGAACCAGGGCAGCATCCATCTTTTTAGCTAACCATAGACATATGGACGCGGCGGAGTAAATTCAGAGAAATAAAGATCATAGCGATGCCTGACTAACGGCGTAACAGGGACGTTGAATAATTTTCTGGCAGTATTTTCATTTTTTATTTCTTTTTATTTTAACATGGAGAATGAAGCTAGCCAGGGTAGTTGGCAGAGCGTAGGGCTGGCAGATGCTCGTGGTCCTGGGGTGACTGGGTGGGTGGCTGGCGAGGCGAGGCTCATTTTGTCGGCAGTAGATGCTGAAGGCCCACGGGAATGGCGATGGTAGTGGCTGGTGTGTTGGTAGAGGCGGTGGTGACGGGGTGCGATGGTGGTAGGTAGCGTCCTCAGTGGTCTCCACGGCGGCGGTAGCGTCAGGCACTAGGGGTTGGTTCTCGGGGATGGCGTGGAAGCTGGGAACGTAGAACGCCTGGCTGGCGACATTATTAGACGCCCCCGGTGAGTGAGTGCAGTGTGCTCTGCTCTCCTCCGGGCTAAAGGACGGTTCAAAAGAGGGTGGTTACTCCTACCCAGCCATCTCCCTTATATATATCACAAGCCCGGAGGGGGTGGCTGCTCTCGCAGCTGAGTAATGAGAAAGGGAAGATGGTCCGAAGCTATCCGAAGCACGTCGACGAGTTTTTTCTATCAACCCATTATTAGGTGCCATTTGACACGGCAGTCTTGGTACTTTCAATATTTTCTTTGTCATTTAGCTACAACGTAAATTCGAAATTTTATTAATTTTCTTTAATTATTGAAAAAAAAAAAAATTCTTGACTCCTAACTTTCAACAGATTTTGAGTAGAAGAGTAAGAGATTTCGTAGTGCAATTTAACGTAGTGGATTAACGTTGTCAGATTTCTGCCGGAAATGTTGCCGACGCAATGTATCCCTTAATGAGAAATAAGCCCGAGCGAAAGCTTGGGCTCTGAAAAGAGTATGTCATATACCGAACTTGTCGTGGTTTATCCCGAAATTAAACGCCGTCGGTCGTACCAGGCTTTTATTCGATTGGGGATACGACAAGCGAGATAGGGAGCGTCGCCATTCGCAAGGGAGAGGAATAGGGTGAGCCAAAGAGCAAAGGAGCAAGTAGGTAGTCTATACTTATACCCCTAACGAGAGTCAGATAGGGACAAGAGAGGCCTGTGAAAGCACCGAAGAGAGATAAAAGCTGATGTTCCATCACGGGGAATGAAAATCAGAGGCCCTCGGAGCGGCCGTGGGAGAGGGGCGAGAGGGGGGGGGGGCAGAATTAAAATGGCTGTCACACACAGCCAAGGGGCTTTTTGCTGCTGCAGTGCACGGAAAAATGTCGGAACCGTTCATCGCGACTCTACGATATTTCTTGTTGACTTTAACTCCCTTTTTATTGAACGTTCTGTCATATTTCAAATGATTATATATTTTAACACTTTTTATCGTTTTCTACTTTAATTTACATTCCGAGAGCTTTCGGTTCATTGACAAAAAGTTTGAACGGTAATAATTCGTCATTTCATATCCAATGTTGGTATGACTTTTTTTTTGTTTTGTTGAAAAAGTAGCTTAACAAAAAATTGGACGGTTTCTACCGTAACCGATTTCTGCGTCGTCAAGCCAATCTTCGGTAAGGAGTGCGTACGTGGTGCGGCACGTAACGGCGCTGAGAATTCCACCCCTGTTCTGCCTCCGGGGGGAGGAAGGAGGGGTGGGGGGGGTTGAAATTAAAATGACAATGAGGGCAGATCCGAAGGGTGGCTAAAAACGCGCTCCCTTGCTGGCAACCAATCAGGGTTCTCTACGGTGACGCCGCCATCGCGACGCTTCTCTCTACCCTCGGGTCGTTCCTTTTCATGAAAAGCAGTCGATGGACCTAGGTAAATAATCAAGGATAACTTGAAAAGAAAAATCAAAGGATAAGAAGAACATTGAAGAAAATCAAATCTTACGTTACGTCATTTTACTCGGCCGAGATCATGAAGTATTTTGTAATTTTTCTATTTTAAGCAAATTAAATTCTTTGAACCTTTGCTAAGAGTCCGTTTTGTGCAATGACGACGTATGACAAGATTTTAATTCTTTACGAATTAAGTTCTCGTTTTCAGAAATGCTTAACGAAGAACTGGAGAGTACCGTGACATGTATATTTTCAATATTTCATCTACTTTTTGTTTTTGTTTTTGTTTAGTATATTTTTTGTTTTTTCTGCTTCTTCCAATTTCGCCGGCCTTTCTACTCGGAGCCCGGTGCGCGTTCCTTTTTTCTACTGGATCGCCTTATGTACCTACTGTATTCTCTCTACGGTATTTTTCCTCGCTCCAGCGATAGGCGCACCGCAAGCGCGGTACAGGAACCAGTAATTAGAGGCTTGAAGTATAATAATTACAAGTAGAACGAATGAAATAAAAAGGAGGAAGGAAAGGGCGGAATTAAAAAAAAAAGGGAGAAAAGAAAGAAACGTATCCTGAATAGGTACGCGGATGCGACGATGGCTGAAGCGCAGGGAGAAAAACCCTTGAGACGCGCGCCTATGCAGTTTTCGTGGGTATTCACGCATCCCTTACCTCTTTTTTTTTACACCCTTTATATGCGCCCTTCACGTGGCATCCTATAATCAGACGGGGAAGATTTCTTTTTTTTTCTTTTGTAAATTAGTAAAAAAATATGTTCTACGTAGAACCTCAATTTCTCCACCATATAACTCGTTAAGGGTTCCTTGGCAGTTTATCACGTGGGCAGGTTATACATATTTTTTTTTTAAACCTTCGCATTGAACCGACCTGTAGATCGGTAAGTTCAAGGGTTACGAGGAGGGCTTCAACTCTCGATTCACCCGGGCACAATAATATCACGGAAACGTCAGTCAATTAATAAGCATAACGAAGCTGACTAATTTCCGGCTTTGTTGTCGCGGAGGAGGACTCATTGGATGGATGAATAAGTGGCCATTATGCGGTCTCACGATTGGTCAGATTCGTATCTCGACAGCCGGTTCCGCTTTTCAATTCTGGCCCACGTCAAAAACTTTTGAACGGAACCTTTTAACCGCGTGCACGTGCCGCTGGTTCGTTTTTCTTTTGGGATATGTTTATTTTTATTTTTTTTTCTTCTTCTACCCCCTTCTCCCTTCACTCCTCCTCAACTAACCTGCACAACCTGTCGATGAATAAGAGAATATTTGAAAATTTCTCAAAGACCATTTGAAATTTTTTAAACACCCTGTATCTACGTCAGTTACCTGATTTTTCAAAAATTTTTTAATTTTCACCCTTCCGTTTTTTTTCCTTTCTTTTTTTTTCTTAGTAAGGGCACGTTTTATTACAGTCCTTATCCGCTATCTACCAGCCCTTACACGAGATTCTGCTCTCAGAGGGTTTTTTGATACGGTCTACAACGGGGTTGCTAAGCAAGTCCCAAGGGATGAAGCAATTACGTGGATACGTTGATGATACCGATGACTAACGGTGCCATGACTCTGAGTATGTAGTGATGACGATGACGACATTGATACCGCAAATAGGGGTGGCTTCTTTGTCCTTCCTCTTTGGTACTCACTATAAGGGATGGGCTTGATCCTTCATGAAGAATGGGGTTCGCACAGCCGTGGTCCGCGCTCTTCAGTATTATTCTAGGGGATGATAACCACGAGGGTGCCGAAACCGTTTCATTACACAGATCCGCCGAGGGATAATATCTGTCGGATCCATAGCCACCCCAGAGGGGTTTCAATTTGGCATTTCCAACCCCTCACTACGACTACCACTGGCTACCAACCCATTTCATGTGTAACGACTACGGTTACCGAAGAGGCTCTATGAAAATTGACCTTTCACCTTTTTCCTCACTGACAAAAATAAAGTTTCGTTAGAGCATGTAAAACGATCTATCAGCGATCCATCCAGTAGCAATTTTTACCCGGGTTTATGTCGTTTTGAATACCATAGTCATTCATAACGACCAAAAACAAAAAAAATTAACTTATACCATACAATAAATTCGTAAATTCATATTTCAAATTTCGTACTTTTTAATTGTGTCGGAAATTGAAACCTCATTTTTGACCATATTTAACTCGCAGTGATGAACGAAACGAACAATTCAATCAATTCTACCATTTTTTCTTTTTAATAAACACGCAAAATAACATTTTCCCAGAAAACTTACTCCTGCCTCTATACAGTGTGCACTGAATGCACATACGTATATGATATTCGGCAGAAAAATAAATTTTTTTTTTAATATCGCGTTCTTTATTTTTTTTTTATTTTTTTTTTTTTTACTTTAGACTTTCATAAACGCCGCGGTCGTCGGCTTTTTTTGAAGGGACTCACTCTGTCGGTACCTTTGAGGGGCCTTGTGGCTCCTTAGCCAGAAGGCTTCGCGGCTTTATGCACGACTACTGGATCCTTCATCTTTCTTTTTCTTAACGCAATTTCTAACTCTCTTGCTCTCGCACTATTACGCTTCTCGCTTCATATTCTTACTGTACGTTCATATGTGACCCGACTGCGCGAGCACATTACGATTTACTATTAAATACGCACATTGTAAACGGGCCCTTTCCCGTATCAGATGGGCCCGAGGCCCTCAAAGCAGTTATTAGGCCGCTGACAGGCACGTAATCCGAACATTCATAATACAAACTCATGATATAATGCCTATTAACATATAAGATCTTTTCACTAAAGTCTGTCCGTGTATAAAACTATACCGGGTGACCTATTTAAAAGGAACGAACCCCAAACTTGTGTATCCCACAATATTACGTAAATCACGGGATCGGTATTAATGGATACTCTACGTCAGGCTTAGTTATATATTATTCCAATAATATACTCCGTGACTAAATATTGATATTTATCGTCCAGGAGTGAGAAATATTCAACAAATAAAAACATTACGGTTACGTACGTTTTTACGACGTTATTCAACACGATTATTTTCGTTTCAGGAGAAATAGCCGAGCAATTGCGATCTATGAAGTTGAAAGAAGAGGATGGTGAGTGACGACAAATTTCTTTTACTTTAAATACCTTTTTTTTCCTTCAAGATACAAATAACGCCTTTTTTTCTTTCTCTAAGAGCTCTCTCCTCCACAAGAATATCGTTCGTCTTACGCGATACGTTGTAGAGGTATTTCGAATGTAGGTATAATAATTCCCTTAAATTCACGGTATTTCGGAGCCATTGTGAGTCTCCGATATTCCAGGTCCTTAGAACGCTTAGCAAATGTTGCGCAACACATTCTAACTCATTTGAGCATAAAAATATGAGAGGTTATTAGATTTAATGCGAACGGACCGATACAGTGAAGTTCGAGCATCTGCCACGTCGCTCTAACGGCGCTCTCATTTATCGTTTTTTTTATTTACTCGTGCCGCAGTGAAGTTTAAAATATTGAAATATTTCGTAAGCCTAGAAATAACCTCTCGATAATAGACAGTGATAAGAGCAATAAAAAAGTATGACAAAGAAATTATCCCGTACAAACGCGTTATATATATATGTATTATATATATATACACACAAATTGTGTATATACGTGCGTATTACAGGTAGGCGTACATAGAAGAGTGTATAACAAGAGGAGGGAAGTCGTACATAGGACACGAATTCGTGTTTGGCTCAGGGGTTGGGCAACGGTTGGTCGTCATGACGACAAGCAACCCCCGGGACCCTCGGAGCACGTAGCTGTGGGGGTTGGTTCGAAGGGTGGCTAGGGCAGCCAGGCCAGGTTAGGTCAGATTCACTGAATGTCACACGAAGGGGAACAAGGACGTAGCCGGGGTGCCGGCAGGCCAAGATGGCCGCCCCGACACCACCATGTCAATAACACCCTCCCGAGGTTCATGTATAATGGTGCACCACTATATTTTTTTATTTTCTTATTTTATTTTCCACCTCTTTTTTTCCCTCTCTGCTTCATATCCTTCGTCCCTCCCTCGTGTCAACCCTCTGGCAATGCCGCTTAACGTTGATATCAAATTTCAGCAGAAGACCTCAATCACCCCCCAACCCCCCTTCCTTCCCTACTCTGCTTTTTGCAATCAGTAATTAACCTTGGAAGCAACCAAGTGCTCTATCGCGATGCTACTCTTCGAGTAGAGCCTCCCCTAAAGGAACACCCTAACCGTCCTTTCTTCTCGTATATTAACGTGCGCTGCACTCGCTCACTCTCCACCCCCTATTTGCAACTCCGTTAAGTGTCTTCGTAAACTTCATTAGCTGCATTCCCCGGCATTAACCCTCTCGCTCTATGTGAACTCCATGTACTCCCATACTGGGTATATGCATACGTGGTATATGTACTCGGCCAGCCAGTGATTCCTCATATGCGCATCCACGTACGAAATTGTCTACTTATGGGTTAGCCCATGTCCCGATAATAATTATCTTGAATTCCGACGTTATTTTAGCACGGGTTGAAAACCATGTGGGGAAATCGTATGGGATGGTAATTACTGCTCCTTTTTTTTCATTGCGCAATTTCGCGCCAGGATTTCATTGAGGGATATTCATACGATTCGGTACACCCTGTATAGACGTATACGTGCTTGGGTGTTTATTGTGTGTATCGTGGATACGCTCGCACTGGGGCCACGTGTTGTTTATTTGGAGCGTGCTTGTTCAACTCCCGGCAAATATTTTCCAAACTAGTGAAGAGCTGGGAAAATTTTGATGTGTTTTAGATAAATTCTTCTCTTTTTTTTTTATTCTGTGTATAAACCTTTTTTTTATCTATCCGCTCTATTTGACAAATAATCGAACGATTCTCGATATCCACGTGCTTTTTGTTGATTGCTATTAGCCATGGTTTATCGGAGATAGAGTGTATGTCCGTTTGTTTTTCTTTTCTTTCATTTATTCTAGCACTTTCGCAGTAATATGTACTTTTCGTCAGGGATTGAAAATCCGTGCTCGATAACGGTGATTTTTGAAAAGTGTAACACGTATTACGGTCGATATCCCATTCAGCGTAACTTCCTAGTATCGTGCTCGGAAGTTTCACTTTCAGGAATTACTAAGAGATTAATTGGAGTACACTTGAAATTTTCGGACTTCCTCTTATAAGTAGCCGCTACTTGGGCCTGTGCCCACAGGGCTGCGGGAAACCCAAAGTAATTAGTGACAATTTTCAACGACGACGATAATCGCCCAAATTAATTATAACTTCAGTTATACAGATTCCTTCCATATTGTCAAAGTTCAAAAATACGTATTATCGTAATTCCGGTATACCCAGTGTCGCTATTTATTTAATTGACGTATTGCAATTTAGAAAAAGGACTTTCTCCTTCGTACGTTCTACCGAACTCTCTCATTTTTTTTTGTTTCTTACAGCTACGAGCTTATTTCATTTGATAGCTGCGTATCTCCAGACAGTTGTACAATCATTGAATGATTATCCGCGTGGCATCAATTGCAGAGTCATGTAGATACAACTCGTCAAATGGCGTATTGATACGGCAGCTCTCTCATTTAGTAGGCAGCTGTTCGTTATGCGGCGATGCGAAAATAACCACGGTCAATCGTATTAATGAGAGACCGTACGGGCACGCGGCTAATTGCCGGAATTATGACGACGATAGGTCTAATTAGCGCAATGGTGATTGACTTGCCATCTGAGAAGATATAAATAAAGAAGGAAGTACTCATCACTGAAAAGATAATAAAATAACTTTGACGCTCGAAAACGATGACGCTCGCTATCAATTATTATCGTTCACAGCATCCGAATATAATTTATAAATATCGGCTATTATTGTCTTTCGATACAATTATCGATTTAAAAGAAAAAATTATAAAACACGTAAAATCCTAATTTATAGTGTACAATATAGGAAAGAAGGGATGACATGAAAAATTAATTATATATATTTTCATATGGTACTTGTATACGGTTGAGCATCCGTTACTAGAGATATATTCTCAAGGGTGAGATAGGTTTCGATGGGGAGTGTACTGCCGGCCGTAGCCTCCGTAGGGTCCTCTACCCTGGGGTGTTGGGTGTGTTTGGTTGCCTAGCAACGGCACCCTCAAAGTCCGCACTCGTATTGGTTCTGTCCCCTCGACTGTCTTACGGGTCCTTTAGCCCTGGGCCAATCGACAGTCTACCATTCTTCCCGAATCCTGTAGGATCTCAGCAGGGTTAGCAAGGCTAGCCACCCTCCGCCAATGAGACCCCCGTGCGTGCCACCCCAAATTTTTTACATCCCTGAGCCAAACTTGACATTGCCAGCGGGAGAGCCTTTGGGTGCGTCAGACATTTCTTTTTCACCCCTCGCTCTTCTTACCCCTCTTAGAATTCTACATATAACCTCCACGATTACACGTCCTCCCTCACGCAACTCTTTACGCTTCTTTTAACAAATTTCTACCCCGAACGGCGAAACCATTTTGATGCCTCCGAGGGTCCCGAACCCTCTCGAGGGTTGCTGCTGCGTGGATAGATTAATCCTTCAACCCCCTTTGGACTCGTCCATGGTTACGTATTCGATTGTAAGACCAAAGTACTCAGCACGATTGCGATCCTCAAATCTAATTGGAAGTAAAGCCTGGCCTAGAGGTGAACTTAATTAAAACAGGTTTCTCATCCCTTAGGGATTCCTTCAATTGTGGCTTCTTATTCGAATTCATTGTTTTCATCTTTCTCCCTTTCTGTGTCGTCAACCTTTAATGGTACGCGTCACTATCTATAGGCTGCCTGCTGGCCACTTTGGATTTTTTATGTAACGTTTTATTTCTTTCAAAAATATTTAACATTAACAAATACTGCCTGCGGAAAACGCGAAAACGAGCTCCCGTGGAATCTATCGAAAACAGGATTTAGTTTCGATGAATATTCGAACGTAATACGCGCGAATATTAGCTAACGGTTGCGTGAATAAAATTCGTCGCTGAATTTTTATTTTCCTGCCCTCGCAAATTTTTCTTTTTGCTTTTATTACTTTTTATTTGACGTTTGGCAAATTCAACAGAGAACCACTGAAGCGTAATGGACATAGACATTTTTTTCAGGATGCGTCCTGTTTATTCGGGCTTCGTTGGTGTTCACTCTTTCGAATTTCATGCGTTACCAATTTTTTTTTTTTTTTTTAAATACGATTACTATATATATTTTGGTCTAGTTCGAGTTCCGTTACCTGCAATCCTTTTTCTCCCAATTTATATATATTTTTTTATTTGCCTTTTTTTCCGGCTGAAGGATCTTGCCCAAAGTCGAGGTCCTTAACTTCTCGTTAAAAGCCGATTACGGATCAATGATGGCACAAAGGACACCCAACCAGCCGTTTCGTCCTCGTTGAAGGATCATTTCGGTTTTTCTGACTTCGAAAATCGGGATGGCCAGCCATTAAGCGCTTCTCGTTCTTCATCCTTTCAAATGAACTCAGACCCCACCAGCTCAGCTAGCTACATGACCTCTCCTTTTCAGGATTAAGCCCTTCCATTGATCCGGCTCAATGGATTTGTCCTTTCATTGAGCGTGTTTTGACGTCTGCACCACTTAGACTTTAGGATCAAAATATTTTTTTTTTTTTTTTTCTTGGAGCAAAGCCAGCACCGGTTCCTTGATTATTTTTATAAATGGATTGCTGAAACTCCGCATCTGTTTGTTTAGATCTTTTTCTTTGCTTCGCTTTATTAAGCTTTTTTTTAAACGATCTAACCGACTAGCTAACCCTTTTTTTTTTTTGATACTCGTACTAAGAAGGGATATTAGGTATGTCTTCAGATGAACCGATGAACGATCAAAAACTTAGTCCCAGTGAGTCTTTCAAAGATACTCCATTGAACGCCATGTGGTACGAACCAGATTTCGTGGATAGTAGCGAAACAACTTCACCCCCGAAGAAAGATAAATGCCGGTATGGATATCTTGATAAATAATGCAAACAGTGAACAATTTTATTTTAATTTCTTTACGATCTTTCGTTATCACTTTGTGATTTATTTTAGCAAATCCTTCGCGGTGCCAAAAGTATATTATGGTTCTAGAACCCATAGGCAAATTGAGCAAGTTGTGAGCGAATTAAAGAAGACAGCCTATAGGCACAAACGGTGAGTAAAATTCTTGAGAAATTCGAGACAAAAAAATGACCGATATGAATCATCAATGTTTTTTATAATCCCAGGATGACTATTCTGAGTAGTCGCGAATTCACTTGTATTCAGGATACGGACAGAAACAAAACCGACCTATGCAATGATTTGTTGGATCCTTTGAATGTTTGTAATCTCAAATTAGTACTGTATATCATTATGATTATTATTTTTTAATAACCTATAAAGCTATTATTTTATAACAATCGACAGAAACAAGGCTGCCCATTTTACACGGACAACAACAGAAAACTCATAGGGACCTTCGATGCTCTTAAAAAGCAGGGTTTTGAGACCCCGTGGGATATAGAGGACCTAGTTGACCTGGGTAAAGAAAATTCCGCCTGTCCTTATTTCGCAGCCAGGAGCTTGATGACCTCAGCAGAGATCATTTTCTGTCCCTACAACTATCTGATCAATCCTGAAATTCGTGAAAGTGTAAGTAAAAATTGCTCTAATAATAATAATAATTTATCAAACCTAGAGCAGTGAGATTAAGGAATGTTAATTGATTTTTTAGATGCAAATTGACCTCGACGGCGCCATCATCATCCTGGACGAGGCTCATAATATCGAAGACATCGCAAGGGAGGTCGGTAGCTTCTCCTTCAGAGAAGATTATCTAAAGAATGCCGCACAGGAATGCGAGAGCTTGTCTAAAAAAAAGGACATGGGCTACTATATAGAAATTCATAACTTCTTTAAGAACGTATGTGACTTCATAAGATCCATGAAACTTAACAGAGTCGTGAGTATCTAATCGAGGTCTTATAAGGCTGGTACTTCGATATAATTTATATAAGTATTCAAACTTTTTAGAATGAAAATAGTAATGATGAAAGTAGCATAGCCTGGACTGGTCAAGAACTGGTTGAACTGTTTGACATGCATGGCTTGAGTAGCAAGTCTTTTCCGGGATTCTTTACGGCTGCCAGAGCCGCTATTATGGACTTCAATAATGCTAAAGATGATATAAAGCAGAATTATTATCATGCTGTTATTGGATTTAATACCAAGAGATTACTTGAACAAATGTGCTTCGCGCTACAAATGATCAATTCGCCAGTATTCTGCTGCGACTATAGAACATGCATTACAGAAACCAGTGTCAAGGACGATCAACCGGTAATGATAATTAAGAATTTTACTCAGCTGAATTAATTCTTCTTCTTATTAATAAAAATGTATTTCTTAATAGGCCGAAGCAGGCGTTTGGATGTCCACCGTGAGAGCTAGAACGAAGCGTGTGAGAATGCTACAACTAACGAGCATGAATTCTGCAGTGACGTTTAAACCTATAGCCGATTTAGCAAGATCAATTATCCTAGCCTCAGGCACTCTGGCGCCAATAAGTTCATTCCGAAGTGAATTAGGCGTTCCATTCGCTCATGTATTAAATAGCAACCATGTCATATCCAGAAAACAGGTCTACATTAGAGGAATCAGTAAGGGACCAACTGGCCTGGCTCTTAAAGCTAACTATGCCAATGTGAGCTCTTGGACGTTTCAGGTAAATTCTAGGCTAAATTAATATTAGGAATAGGTTTCGTTTTGAATGATCGTTATCTGCTGAATTTTTTTAGGATGAACTTGGAAGAGTTCTTTTAGATGTCTGTCAAGCCGTACCACATGGTGTTCTATGCTTTTTCTCATCGTACAATATGATGAATAAACAGATCGAACGATGGCAGGAAAATGGATACTGGGACAAGATAAAGCAGGTGAAGCTTATTTTTCTCGAGCCACGCTTTAACTCTGATCTGGATCCTGTCATGAGGGAATACAAAGAGTTTATTAAAGACACTGCAGCCGGACCACAAAATGGGGTCAATGGAGCTCTTCTAATGGCAGTTTTTCGTGGTAAAGTTGCTGAAGGAATTGACTTCAGTGATAATGAAGCTCGCTGCGTTGTAGCCGTTAGTATTATTGAAATGTGTAATTTTTAAATTGGACATCTTTAAAATATGAAAATGATTGTTCATGCAGTATATTACTTTATGTATAGATTGGTATTCCGTATGCTGTAAGAAAGGATCCTATGATAGATATGAAATTTACGTACAATGATCTCAATCAGTCTAAAGGTTTGCTAAAAGGCGGCGAATGGTACACTGTACAAGCTTTTAGAGCTTTGAATCAAGCATTGGGACGATGCATCAGACATAAAAATGATTGGGGTATAGTCTTGATGGTCGATGAACGGTAACTACTTTCTTTTGGTTACATGACTCTTGAAGAACGTGACAGTTTAATGTTGTATTTTATTGCAGCTTTTTGTCTAAATCGACTCAAGCTTACTTACCAAAATGGGTCCGAACAATGGTAAGAAAATGTTGTGCTCTGCTGTATCGTATAACTCCATAAGTGACGAAACAAACTGAAAACATGCTTTTTGTTTCAGTGGACAGATCGTATAAGCTACAATCTTCAGACTGAACTCAAACAGTTTGTAGCCACTCATATCAAGAGTAACATTAAACAAGATGATTCCTGAATCAAATAGCCACATAAAGTTAACCTACGAATTATTAATTGAGCGCAAATTATGTTACAACAATTAAGATCAGTTTTTTTTCTAGGCATGGATTTATTAATATGATATGTTCTAATTAATTCGATTATATATTTTTATTTAAAAAACAATTTGTACACGAGACAATGTCTTTACAATAATAAAAAAAAAAAACCTAGGTTACATATTATTTGTATCTCGCTTTTCAATCATTCGCAATTGTTTCTTCTTCATTCTTTTTATCTTAGCAGTATTTTTTATCTGAGAGAAAACAATGTTTGTTTGATTAGAATTATTGTTATGTAAATAATTCCCATTACAATGCACAGATTCAATAATATACTTACGACTTGAACAACTTCACTTTTCTTTCGGTTTTCTTCTGCACGTTTCAAATTTTCTATTCTACGTTGCTTTTTGGCTTCCTTTTCTGCTTTCTTTTGTTCTATTATTCCTCTCGACATTTCTTTAACCCTCTTCAAGTCTTCGCGTAACTTTTGCTTTTTCTCAAAAGACTGACGAATACCTCGAGTCTTAATAATCGATGAAAATCTACAAGGTTAATAGGTTATTTGAGAGATATATTTTATACTTATACTTAATGCACGCTTCAAAAATATGTCAACGAATGATATCCATATGTTTACCTTGTTTTCTGTTCTTTCCAAATTCTACCAGATTTTGGTTTGCCTTTTATAACGGTTGTAGCTGCCTTCTTTTTTTCAATTTTCGTAGGTTTTCGATGCGCAGTATCTGCCGTTGATTCATTATTTTCTAATAACGACTTACTGCTTAATAGATCTTCCATTCGTGTTACACTTTCTTGTGTCTCCGTCATTTCGAGAAATCTTTAATCAAAATACGTAAACAATTTCCAGTCAGATACTAGAAATATAGGTTACACGATCGCGTGCTCTAGGTAATAATGTATAGCGCCATGTTATTTGTTGCAGCGACATCTGACCGATAGATCTAGAAACTACTTAGAAATACAAATTGTGTAAGGGCGAAGAAAAACAAAATCTGAGCAGGTACTTAAGTACAGCGTCTATACAGTTTATTTGTCGGACTAGTCACACTCGACGGAAAACTCGGAATCTAGATTCCTAATTGGCACCGGAATAGAATTAACAGATAAAATAAGTGTGTTGTATATCTATAAAGTATTAAACTTTAGATATACATACCATGTATCACAATTTTGTGGAAACTTAGCCACAGATTTATCGACTTACCATTACCTACATGTGATACTTGTATCCTCCTGATTTTGACTAAATATAAAACATGTCCGTGTATTTTGTGTCCTGCGATTCTGATACGTAAAGTCCATTACTGATTTTGGGTAAAGCACATTGTACGTGTCGCAACATCCAGGCTCCCGTGACACCATATCCCATAAGATATCCAGTCTATTTATCTCTTGAGTCAACGCTCCTGGTATCATAACGGGTGGAAATATAATACCTACCAGTTACTGGCACATCTTCTCGTTAGAGGAGTCAGCCAGAGGGAAAAGAAGGGAAGGAAGTACGATACCTACGGAAACAAGACCATTTTAATCTGGTATCGCACATGGTAGCTATGTAATTTATTAGAAAAGCTAAACCACGAATTTTATAAAATAAAAAGGGGTAAGGGGTATTACTTACACATTACCTCCTTACGTTGAGGTTGACAAATTGGAATAAGCGTGTTTCTAACGAGAAACATAAAACGTATTTAACATTATGGAGCCTTTGAAGGAAATATCCCAATTTTTGGATTTGCCTACTCGCTTAGACTTAAAGGTCGTTGCATTACAACATATTTTAAGTAAGTAAGATATTAAAGAATATCGATAAATTTAAATAACTAATTTTTTAAATAATTCTCAAGCCTTAAAGTAGCCTTATTGTGTACAATAGTTGTAGTTCTTTTTGAACGTGACTGCATTATTTATAGGTACAACTGGCAGTCAAGAAGGACGTGAAACATTATTAGGAATACCAGAGATTCTTCGTCAATTGATTCTACTTGCACAAGATAGTGTTGTCGCAGTAGCTAAAGACGCAGCATTGTCTTTGGTGAATATATCTGCCGATGAACCAGGAGCCAGTGCTTTATTAGTTATATCAGAAACTTCAAAATCAAGCGCCAATGATAAACCCAATGATAACTTGATAAATGTTAGCCTCGGGTATGAATTTTCCATAATTATACTGTATAAAATTGAATATTATATATTGTATAGAACAACACATATTATTGCAGGTATATCATGGATAAGGAAAGTACGTTGGCAGATCCCTTTTGTATGATTCTGTCTAATATGTCACGTCCTTATGCTCTTGTCGATAGAATCATTCGCCTAATTGAAAAAAGTAATTACACTTGGGATGCTATAGTC
>JARPRG010000374.1:1538081-1597384 GCA_031001745.1 Hartigia nigra
GTAATCCAGAGGTTACTTCCATTCACAGAATATGCAGAAAGTATAGTGAGACGCGGTGGTATAGTGGGAACGTTAAAGAATTGTTGCTTCGACGAGGAATATCATGAATGGTTACTCAGCGATGAGATTGATATTTTATCACATTTATTGCTACCTCTTGCTGGGCCTGAAGAGTTTGACGAAGAGGAAAATGACAAGCTACCTGTAGATTTGCAATTTTTGCCAGAAAATAAGGAGCGAGAACGTGATCCTGACATAAGGTATGCAAAGTAGTTAAAAAAATTGAGTATTAAGAGCAAGTAAAATATTTGTAAAATATTTCCTTCAGAATTATGCTTCTGGAGGCATTAGCACAACTATGCGTAACGCGAAGAGGTCGTGAAATACTTAGAGAGAAAAATGCTTATGTAATACTTCGAGAATTTCATAAGTGGGAAAAGGATAAGACTGTTTTACTAGCCTGTGAAAATGTTGTTGACATATTAATACGGTTGGTATTCTAATTGTATTAATTCTATTATCTATAAAAGAATTATCGAGTCTCGTTATGCTTTAATCATATATTCACTTCAGAACCGAAGAAGAAATTGGATTGGACAATTTGAAAGCAGTGGAGGTACCAGAAAAATATCACGATCAATTTCAAAAAATGGATCAAGAATTTATCAACGACACGTGACGCGTCGTAAATACATTAAAATCAGTGTGAAATTTATAAACGCGGCACGATATTTGTAAATAAATTTAATTAACAAGAAACTTACGTCTATCGTCACTTAATTTATAAAATCTTTAATTTTTACAAAGCCTTTTGCATAGCGGCCCGTAAATATTGCACTGCCCCTAAGATATTCCATTTATTAAGCTATCAGGTCCAGCGTAGCAAGAGAGTTATGAATATGCACATAATAAAATCAGGCAATAAAATGAATGATTTATAGGTATCAAAATCTGACAAACAAATGCAATCCTCTCTTAATCTTTGGCTATAGCTCTTTGATACAAGGAAAACAGCGTCTCTCCAGGGCAATTAAATATTTGCTCAAGTTCTGCATCTCGTTACTGTGAACGCCTCGAGCCAAAGATTAAGACAACAGAGATTATTTGTCTGGCACAATTTTGAGCCCTACCGATGAATTAAGTATTAATCAGTTATGTTTTAAAGTTAAGTTATCCTAATTCTAAGTCCTTGCTTCTTAATGCCTCTTAATACTTATTCAAGTAATGGCAAGCTTTGTCAAATCGAAAATAAAATTTGAATTACAACTTAATACGTAACTAGATCATTACAATGATCTTTGTAACATATATATATATAATATGAACAATATATTGCATTGCACGCGAATTGATTTTAAGACTGAAGTAATTCTTACGTTACATGGTTATATTGAAAACTATGATACCTTGGTCAAGGTAAATATCCTAGACCAGCTTCTAAACTTATTGAACTTCTGACACTGGAGATACTACCAGCCCTTCTACAACTCATGCCAGAGTTTCGTCCAAAAACTGCTGCAATCTCTGCACTTTTCTTTATCGAAAGAGCTTCGTGATGTCCACCTGATCTATTAGAACCATTTGCAGAAGATTTCTTTGCTCTTTCAGCACCTCCTACGTACACTAATCTACCCTGAGGATCCCTAGCACTCACAACAAGAACCTTCTCGCTACTTGTTGACTTCTGTGATACTTTACCAGGACTAAACAAGTCATAGTCCAGTGCAAAATTATCTGAACTGCCAGGAGTTGGCAAGGGTTGAACCTGTAAAATAATCTTTATATAATTCATTCAATTGGAACAACTTTGATTTACTGATAAATTAATCCATACCTTTAGAAACTCTAGACTCTTGGAGGATGCATGACTCTTATTCGTCCTAGAAGTTTTAACTCTCTCAGGGCTACCACCTCTACTAAGTGTACTTTCTGAAGGTACAATCCCTCTTTGTCGAAGCTGTTCCAGGATACTGGGATGAGCAGGACTTCTAGCACAATAACACTTGTTGCTCTCAGAACAGCTGTCCGTGTCACAGGCGCACACCGTTGTGTTTCCTGGTGCAGAAGGAACCGGTATCCTCCTCGACAAGGAACAGTAACATTTATCAGCTGACACGCAAGTACAGGACTCTGAGTCGTAACTGCACTCGCTACAACTGACATACCCGCTGCTACTCCTATTCGCACCTGCACCTCGACCGACTCTCTTACCTGAACGATAAATAAAAATATATTTTAACCATTTATATAATAATGTAATTTATTCATTTTCAAATCGCAACCTACAAGTATCGCTATCTTCTGACGTAGTCTGTCCTACGCCAGCCTTCATCCTTCTCCAGGACGAACGTCTTCTGCCCAGTCTACTTCCTAGGACACGAGTCCTGTGGTTTCTGGCATCGCATGACGAGCTACTCCCGAAGCTATCATTCAGTCTTCTCGCGGGAAATATAACAGAAGTAAATTCCGTGGGTCCGCCGCCCCTCAATCTTGATACCGATCTTTTAATAGCACGTCCAAGAAGGCAAGAACGTCTGGTAGAGCGTCGTCTTTGAGGTCGTCTTCTACGCCTCATAATGCTCGCTGATCTCTGGTACAGTTCATCTTGCGTCAGGGTCGCCGCCAATTTCAGCAGGAATTCCTTGTAGAGTGGTTTTAGATCGTTAAAGGACATACCTTCGGGATCTAAAAGAAAAAATTTTTTAAATCTTCATAAGTAAATATATGTATATCATTAACGGCAGCCCATATTGAGTAACACAATTTTTCAACATTATCTTATAAACGTTATACATACTCTATTTAATCATGCATCGCGTTAACAGAAGCGAGTTAACTGTTACGAATAAACACTAGACAACATGCTCATCTGTTGAATGTACTCTTTAGGTCAAATCAACTTATTATATAGAATAGTCGTCTAACGTGTCAAATGATCGTTTCTATCGTGATCATTAATCACAGCATAAGCGATTAAATCCATGCGATATTACTATATCGAAATTATACGGTTTATGATTTTATTACTTCAATAAAAATTTTAAACAGGCGTAGATAACGGATCGCACAGGTGACATGACGCACTTACGAAGCAAATGTATCTACATATGTAGATAATGACTACGAGAAAGAGGAATATTTTTGGACTGGAAAATATGAGAATTTTAATCGTATAAAAAATGAGTATTTGGTAGGAGAATTGTGGTTACAAATACTGAAAGTTCATTGGTAGGTGTTGGATATATGCATGAAGAAATTAACGGGATTTACTATGTCGTATTATTGCGTATCTTATAACCCAAATTCATGATTATTTATGGTCAATCGTACCATATGAATGAAATCTCCTAAACAATAGCGGAAACGTGTTTACGCATAATTTCGGTCAGCTTTCACCGTAACAAATAATTCATCGAGTACAACAGGCGTTAAGGAGGTTATGTGGAAGTTAGAGAAAGGTCCAGAACGTCTGTGTATATTAAAAATAAGAAAAAGATGAGTATACATACAATAACTGATCAATAATCCGATATGTCAGCTTCACTGACGACTAAAGTCAAAGAAAAATATAATCAGGTCATCCCGAGGCCTCAGGGTTTGATTCACGTATAATTACAATTCGCAATTGGTTTGATTTAAAAAAAAATAAATAAATAATTGCCGGTAATATTGATTCTCGAATGACGAACTTTCTCAATCCATTAATCATACTCTTCTAAAAAGTATTTGCAACGAAAATAAGTTTGAGATCAACGCTTTGGGTTCCGCTATCAATAGATTCTCGTAAGACCACACAAACGATAGAATGTAGTCAAACGTCTGGCAAGAAGGTCGAGGAAAACCGGATTTACTGACCATGATAATTATTCAAGAGAAATAAATATTCTTTAGAAAACCCTTTGATTTCATCCATATTTACATATAGTTATAGAAAACTATAAGCAAAAGATATGACAGTTAAAGAAGAAATTGATAGATAATAAAAAAAATAATAATAATAGTCAGTATTAAAGCATCGATTCTATTAGAAGTACACTTGCCTATGATGGCTGCCAGAATATCATCAACACTAGTGAGCCCTTCTTGATTTCGAAATTCATCGAACAGTTCAGTGAATCCCAATGGCGTACCACCAGTTATATTATTGGGTCTTCTGGTGTTTCCAGTATTAAGGAAGCTACCCCTTCGTGGCAGTTCAACTCTCGTCATGAGATCACCCCTGTCGACATCAAGATCACTCTGTGCCCTCTTCAATTTATGTTCCTCCAGCATCCTAGTAGCTTCTTCCGATCTGCTTCTAGGTGGCTCACTACCGGCTCTACTAGTTTTTCTTACTCTTGGCTGTGAGTATTCCGCCATTTTGGTATTGGTACCTTCACTCCGTGTATTTCTTAGGGGCTTATTCATAGTCGATATTCTACTGAGTCTCTTGTGCCCATAAAGATCATCTTGGCTTCGTGATACTTCCAAATTCTGTTTAATCATCTTGTCACCGTGATAAAAATCCATAGATGAACTTGGTCGATTCTGATTGGACTTTTTGGAAATTCCATTAGTCGAACAACTGCTGTAAATTTTCGGATTTTTTGGAAAGGACACGTCCTCCTGATAAGCGCTGTATATTTTGTCCGCGTCATCACGATGTCGTACCTCTTGGTGATTCCTTTTCGCGAGTTCCTTCTGATCATAAATACCACTCTGGCGACTGTTAACGCGAACGTTAACTTCCCCTTTTCTGTCGTAAAATTGATTGCCTGGTTTCTTCGTGGAATAAGTTTCCTGCGCAAGGTTAGACTTGCTGCTTGAGATCCTCGTAAGATTATAAGATCGTTGACTTTTCGTACAAATTTCATCGATTTGATCTATTTTTGATTCTCTGTTGCTATCCTCCTCTATCCTGTCTATCTGGTCACGGCTAGTCGGTACTTCACACATCTTTATAGGTAATCTTTCATAGTTATTGAATTTCCTGAAATCAGCGTCTCTTACAGTTTTATCATAAAGCTTATCGACCTCGCCATAAATATCCTTCTTGACGTCATATAATTTATTTCTTAAATTTTCCTTCTCTTCCTTATAGACCACCGAGGAGTTCATACCGCTTCTCGTCTGATTGACGTCACTGCTAAGATCTGCTGACTGTTTTCGACTCCTTCCTTCCAATATGTCGTCAGCCTTGACGTCAGGTGTCTTCTTCTTCCTTCTGGGAGCTTCCAGACCAGAACTAGATGGTTCGTCCTCGGTGATGCTCGAGATCGAACTTTTCTTAACACGCGGTGGTCTCACAGGATGTGGAGCAGTGGGTCTAGGTGGTGGCTGTCTGAAGTTCTTCGAAGGTATTCCTAGACTCTGTTCTCGCACACTAGAAGCAACCGAGGCTAAGCTGACGCAACCAATGCCATTAGCTTGTCTAGGTCTTCTACGATTAGCATCCAGATCAGCCAACAAGGCCCGATAGAGAGTTGCCGCAGCGGCAACAGCATCTTCTTCGACTTGGCAGGCAAAGGCGTGACACTCCAGGACTCTGACTGCACCAGGTCTTCTCATGACCACTGCAAAAACAGGTGGATATTCTTCGACGTCTTCTTTGAGGCCACGCATGGTCCTGTAGAGATCAGCATGCTTGACCTCGGATCCAGTTCCTTGTTCATCTCCAACCAATGGCAGGAAGGCGTGATGAAGTTCATTTGAGGCTGACTTCTTTGACCTGAGCCTCAGTGCACTCCAGACTGCTATTCTACGAAAAGGATTAGTTTTCTCGTTGCTGTCGTTTGTACGGAATGTCAAACCACGCCGAGACACTTCCAATTCGGCCGCTATCGAATCCTCCAGACGCTCCAAGAGCTGACGTAGAGGCTCCTGAAGTCCTCGGACGCTTGCAACTCTTCCACCTACTGGCGCTGCTCCCATGTACTTAACCTGAAAATTTATCAGGACTCTTATAAATTTCCTCTTTTCGTCGCGTCCGCAATAATAGCTTTTATCGAGAGTTCAGTACAGATTCAGATGATGAAACGCAGACTTTATTATTTTCATACGGAATGCTGACGATTCATTAAGATGCGAATGGTACAGGATATCTTATTCAAATTAAACTGGCCAGTTAATATATGAAATCGAGTATGATTAATACAAAAAATTATAAATAAAATTTGAATAGGTAAATGTTACGAACGTTATTTGAGATTTATTTTGGAAATATGCTATGTTGAGTTGTATTGAAAATCTTAATGAAACTAGTTCAAGGAGACAAGTTAATTAAAATGTTTGAGATATCAAAGAGAAATATTAAAGACTCTCGTGCAAAAATTCAATAACCACAATGCCAACCATAGAGATATGGCACATACCATAGTGGCAGTGAAGGGGAATTTTCAACGCGAACGAATTATTTGAGAAGCCTGAACGGCCACGCTTGGCAGATCCACTCGGCACGAAATGAAAGTGATGATTAAAAATTCTAACGTAGTGAAAAGCCCAAGAGCTTACCAGGATCTTAGCTTTTTCTATGTAAATTCATTTGGCGCATTCACGGCGCATTGCACTTGATACATATATATATATATGTCCAAATACTATAAGTCAGACGTAACTTTTACATACATATGTCATGCCAATATCCGTCCCTGCAACTATGGACAATACAGTATCCTGTACCATACGAAAATGAATAAAAACCCTTGCAATTAACAATCTTCAGTTAAACAATACAAACGACGACTCTCAGAGAACCGATTAACAATTTATGATAATTAAGCGATTTCACTACAAAAGCAATTAGCATTTTTAAGCCGTTAATTGAACGGTACTGGAAATTAAGTGCCCATTAAAAAAAAAGAAACACATAATAACAAACCGATTGATACGATAGATTATATACCTGGTTATTCAGCCAGTTGAACTTGGTTTTTAACAATTAAAATCAAACGCGTGCGTTATATCAGATGATACGTTTGGGCTAAATAACCCAGTATATCTATACAAATATAAAACATTAATTGATCTATACCGATAAAATCGCCGCAGCCGATTCCCCCGGTATCGCGTGCTCCTCTTCTACTGATGCGAACATCGCCTCGATCCTTGCTTGAACTGCGCTGTTCACGCGTTTCTGCTCCTCAGTACCGATGTCTTCGGCGTTCGTTGACGCCATTGTCGAGACTGCCGCGTACCAGCCTCCGAGTGTGGAGCTGCAGACTGACCTTGAGTCCTCGAAGAGGGCATCTATCCTGGCTTTACTCTTGAGTGAACATTCGGAGGGTACACCGCCAAGACGGAAACCTTCCTCAACGCAGGACATCCTGAATACTATTTCTTTTTATCGCTTTTAAGTATCAAATTTGCCAGGGAAGAATAGTGAGGTTTCTGATTTCCTGTATATCACGTATCTCGAACCCCCTTTCTGGTCTGTGAACAATAAAGAAAAATTATGGTTAAAAAAAAAATTATATTTCAATCTTATTTGCTTTTCATTCTTGTACCTATATGTATTATGGCTGAGTACTCATGTTACTATAGCTACTGTACGTTGGTGCACAATAATGCGGAACATACCGGTACCGTTATTTCGTTAAACGTCTGTCAATAGGTAACGTATAAAATCCCACGAAATCTTCAACATGTCAAAGATTGTGAACAGCTCATTTGTTCAAACAAACCTAACAGTTCGTTAACTTGGATAACTGTTTATATACTGTGAAATATATATGTATATTCTCGTGCACGAATACATCTGTATAGTTCTAAAGGATATCAGCGTATATACCATATATAGCAAGTTACACGTGTACAGCGTAAAGCTTGCCCGAAGAACCAACGGTCAGCACGCACATAAATTAATGTCGAGTATCAAGGTAGCGCGCATATATAAAAAAAAAGTAAGAGAAACACTGTAGATAAAAAAAGAAGTAGGTCACGATTAATCAAAATAATTTACGTGGATAAATACCATTTTTCTATTGCCGTGCCACATTTTTTTTACACTATTTTAAATTTTCTATCTTTGCATTACAATTTTTTGTATGGTGTTGGAACGAATCAAGAAAAGAATTAAGGCGAAAAAACTGAAGGATGCTATGGTTTGACATGTGCAACTAACCGGATCAACCGATAAAAGTTCATTAGCTTTGCCCAGTCACTTCAATTAGCGCGGTTGGTATATGAATTCACGTTAACGAAATGGGAGCGTGCCTTGAAAATGGTTGCAAGGTAGAAATTACGTGGCTTTCCTTTCCACCTCCTTTTTCTAACCACGCACTCGCCATGTATCTCCTGCACTCTATACGCCTCTCACTATTTCTATTTGTATCATCTTCTTTTTTCCACTCTCGCGTAAGCACTCCTCTTTTTTCCTATACGCAAATTAGCATACGCGTTACGATATTTGAATACAATTTTACACTGTGCATGCACTTTAGTCCCATTCTAACGAAACCTTGAATTCTTATTGTCAAAAACAGCTGACCGTCTGACAATAATACAATTAAATTATCAAGTTCACGGCTCGAATGCTCTCTGTTAACCGACACAATCAGTACATAGGCCATTTACTAGACAACAAAAAAATGTACACAAAAAGATCTATTAAAAAAAAAAGATTTCGTCGGTATATAGGGAGTTGGGAAAAAAAAAAGAAATATTTGGTAAAATCCAAAAATTTGTTGATCGCGTTACACTAACCAAGTATCGTCGCTCACTTGATTTCACAAAGCGCCAAATTAATCACAATTAAACAAAGGATAATTAATATGACGTACATCCAAATACCGAAGCACTAAAACGAACTGTCATACCGTGAAAAATCATGGTTCCATTATTTATCCAATGTATACACTACGAATAAGAATGCCAGTGAAAATGGCATTCGAGCCAGGAATCCTTGCACCTTTTGACGGACGCGAGTGGTCCATGACTGGTCTGAAGTAAGTTCGAGGGGAAGATCGGCGCCTCGATCACCAGGGCTCTCCTCTACTACTCACGGTGGTAGAGGTTGGTGCCATGGGTGCGCGCTCGCCGCAGTTGATGTTGGAGGTGGAGCCACGAGGAGGAGGTACGCGTAAAAGAAGATGCGAGCAACCGCTTCGATGCTGGTTGCTAACGGTATAATAGCGATGAGACCGACGCTGGAGTACTGTTATATCTTTACGTATAGGTAACTTATAAGTCTATAGCGTGCAGGTATTTTATTCTAATGCGCTAAAGTTACCAAATGTTAATTCGATTTTACGGTACAAAATTTAAATCCAACGAAATATATGCATTGTGACGATTGATAATACTAATGCTTCATTCATTTTGTCATTTGTATTAGGCAACGAGAATTCTTTGGGAGATATTACAGTGGATAACTTTATGAGAATACTGTATTAATAATTATAAGGTAATTTGTGAGTAATGAAGTAGTTATTTATTTTTAATGTCTAACGTCAGATGGTAGATGCCACCTTGGCTGGACCGTCTTCGAAGAAGCGGAAGAATATCTACTATACGGCTCGCTGATCGTTACTGAAGAATTTACTTGGCGGTAACATCTGCTGTTACAAGCCACTGCTTATAAATAGACGTATCGTAATTGCAATGAAAATTTTTCTTAATAAATTCATCCGATATCTCTATAAGGTGCATAACGCATGTATGCTCTTGGGATAATTTATTGATTACTTCAGGTTGATCTTTTACTTGTGTATACGTCAGATTTAATTTATATCTTTCACGCTGTAGAGACTATATACCTGGATTAACGCTACTGTATCTACTCTCTCTTTCGCTCTCCTTTGCTCCCTCATTATCAGACTCTCTCCCCACCATGACTATTTCCCTCCTTGTTGCACTTGCGCTCTACAGACCGTACCGAGTCTTTAGTCGACTTGTTCCCAATTCCCAAGAGACTATGGTTATGATGAGCTCTACGTAAAAGCAATTATACAGTCTGATTCAGCCGAAGAGGAAACATAACGCCTGATTGAACTTACGGAAGAGATTATTAAATCAATGGAAAGTTAAGGAAGTCCAAGATAGAGAAAAATAATGACATAAACGTCCAAGCGCGCTGCAGTACCGGTTCATTGATGGAATTACGGAGATTTCATTCCGGTAGCAACGGTATGTACAGTTCGTTTCATTTACACTTACACGTCACGAATATATTCTGTTCGTGGTTCCTTGTCCAAGAGCGATGTTATCCTTTCACTGTTGGAACGAAGCTTTTGCCAAGAAGATGGCGTTCGAGCAGTCCCTCTATTTTTTTTGGACCTTATAAAATTTCGTGGAGTGAACGTGAGCTCCGTTAAATCCCGTTAGAAAAGTCAATTTGTCCGGTAAATCAATTGTGCTGGCCGTTTTGCCAACTGGAATGGGACTGATTAAAAAGCGATACCAAGACTGACCTAATTTCCATGTCAGTACTAAACCCGCGTGTAGCTAACTGTAACTACGAAATGACCTTCTAACTGTATATGGCAGAATTTTATCCTCGAAGGGCAAAATTTATCGCAAAGGTATTAGCATGGAAATTGCTATGGAAATTCCAGGGATACACATTAATGGCTTCCACCGTATCGAATAATCATGTTATTGGAATAACGGTAGCTCGCGGTCGTGTCAAAGGTTATGTAATATTCTTACACGATAATTTTTCAATGCACGCCCTTTTTGCTGCTGTACAGTGAAAAATAGCCGAAAAATTCATGCTTTATACACATTATGCAATTTATTACCTGCGACTGTTGCATTATATATTCACATACATATTTTCTCTTTGTTATTCTTCTACCGTTCATTCTTATTTTTTTTTTTAATTCATATCTTTATCATCCTTCTCATTCTCTTTCTCATTATGTATAATACATACATATGTATTTATATATCTTCCTCGCATACTGGATGGCACATTCCTATATATCGGTGCTCGTTTTCTGTACATAAAAGACGCATGACATAACGCACCTACATTATGACGTACAGTATTATAATACGTTGATTACATATGTACTTACACATGTATAGAATAAAGACGTGACTTCGGTATATAAGGTGAGTTCGATATTACAAACGCGTGGATTACGCTCGAGCTTAGGTCAATTATAATTACATATATATATATATATATATATATATATATATATATATATAAAAGTACTTTACGTAATTCTGGAAGACACCAGTGACGTTATAAAGGCAATTCTACATTAATTCAGCATACTAGTATGTATATTTATTATTATAAGTATATCTTAAAGATGGTTCCTTATTCGGTGGATAAGGATTGCGAGAGAACGACCTTACGTTTGGGATATAGTGAATTTCTTTTTTTTTTGTTTTCCCTCTAAAAGCATATACTTTTTCACATACGAAAATTATGGCATCTCTATATGGTTTGCGTAAGGTCGATCCTTGGCAACGCGAGTCAGGATCATTTTTATTCACAAAGACGCTACCTAGAATGAAGTGAATAAATTAAAAAAAAAAAAATGGATATCTCCTAACCGTTGGATTACAAAATTATAGAATCGACAGGAGTTATCCTTTGACGGGATTGAATATCTATCTCGATAGCTTTACGTAATGTAGTAATACGTAGGTAAGGTATAAATAATACGTAGGCGTGTTTTTAATTTTCGTATGTTTAAGACTTCTCGTACGCGCTCATACGCAGTGTTGATAAATTAAAGGAATATTGGCGTTATAAAATACATAAATATACGATTTCCATTGCCTCTTTCGATTTTTATTAACTTTCATTCTTGGCAGTTGATCCAGGAATGACGTTGACCGATCGTAACTTGTTTATTTGGTAAATACGTTTTCTCTGGTTATTTTTCATAAAATATATATACATGTGTGCATATATATACGGTAGACGTATAGCATATGTAATATTTTCACTTCGTTTTATACAGATTTATTATATACGGTATTAGGATACGTAGGATATATTCCCTTTTCTTTCTGTCTTTGAGTAAGGTTACTTTAATGGCCTTGAAAATATACATACGTTTAATTTTTATTTGGCAAATTAAAGTTCTTCTCGTTTGGCGCATGACTACGTTTTTCGATATTATTCCCTAGATCGATGCATAGGGAACAATAGAGTCTGACTATAAAAAAGAAGCGGCCAATGGGAATCTGTCGAAATTGTCAGTGATGTAAATTCGTATATATACTTTTTACGTTACGAGAACTTTGTTTAATTTACATGAAATTGTTTACGTTTATATAATTAATGAAGAAAGAAGAACAAACATCGTTCCTGACTCCTTAGACTTTCGAAAGATATTTCGAATTTGCTACAGAGTTACATAGAGCATCTTTCTCATATTTCGAAAAACATTTTTTTCTTTTTTTTTAAAAGAGATACCCAAGACTGCATCGATGATTTTATGGCAGTTAACAGGCGCTTTATTCGATATGAAATAAAAAATAAAATAGCGCCAGGTGGCCGAGTCTTTAATTAATTCCTGATTGATAATAATCTTTTCGTGGTGTTATTTTTTTTCCAAAATGGTACATTTTAGATTTCAATATTCCCATGCAAATCACGCACTTATAAGCCATTAGAAACGAATCCTAATGCTTTAGCAAAATTCGTTAAAATCGCAATATGCAATATTTAACATTTCTACCGGACATGGACAGTGTATTAAAGCGTAAAAAAAAAACCTTTCTTATTGGTCATGGAACGAGAGTGCAACCGGACGTTGACGATAATAATTTACCGTTTGATAAAATTACAAAAAAAAAAAACAGAACAAAAATATAAAACAATTACCCTCGCATAGCAGGAGAGAAAATTGAAAACGGGAATACAGCCTATCGTCAGTGAAAATTGACGTAAATACGTGCAGTATCCGCAAACCGCGATGCAGGTAAACGCGAGGAGAATAACTCAAGCGTCTCGCAAATGTCAAATGCTAATAATATGATCGAAGAAGCGGCGCGGGTTAGGAGGAAGAAGCAACGAAAGAAAAATACACGATCACGTTACGTGAAAAAAAAAAAAAAAAACCTTGACGCGCAAACAATCAAGTGACTAATAAATGACAGAGGCGCATCCTTTTGCTACAATCAAATTAAAATACATTGACGGTTGACAAAACAAATTAGTTAATATTTAATCGATGAATCTTCCTACAATACAATGACGAATATCATCGAACGGTAACTCGACTGCGTTAACGATCAGCAATAAATAAAATAATTTAATTATTCTTTCTGAATAGAATTTACCGTTCTATGATCATCATCATCAAAAAAGAATGACTACTGACTGTAGTACGTCGTGTTCTTTGTTTCGTAAACTTTTTTCTCTGACAAAAGACTATGATGGAATACGAACGAATAGAAAGACGCGTTCCCGTGAGCGTGATGAACACTCACCTGAATTTTTTCACATTGTCCTCATCCCGGGAATAAATACGAAATAAATCCTTGACTCATAACAGAATAATCCTCGATATTGTAATACGACTCATGAAATTGATATTGTTACGGCCCTGGCGTGATGATAGAACGACTGTTAAATGTCACTAATTTCTTAGCCATACACCAGGTACACGTAGAAAGACATTATACGAGTAACGATTATTTTGTCTCACGTATATACTTATACAATATCTATAATCTTGTGTGTATATTCAACGTCGTTAATAAAGCACAAATAAAATACACGTAACGCGAGAGTCATCATTTGCAGAAAAATTTCGTAGTGGCCGTACTGACGCTAATCCCTCCAATTCCCAAGGACACAGTCTCCAAATTCTCATATCATTAAAGGTTCCTATGTATATAATTGTTAATTACCCTTAAAACGGTTAATTAATAATTAGAAATCATATATTGCTTTTTTTTTCTGAACAACGGTTCACTCTCGTTCCACATCTGATTACGCAAAATTTTAACGAGGCCGAGGCCTGGGTAGCGGTTGAGGTTGTTGCTGATGGTGTACACCCCTCGAATAAGGTCCAGCTGAAGGTTGACCATCATCTAGGTTGAGTCCAGCTACCAGTTGCGCAATCTCACGATCCTTCTTGTCTTCCTTCGGCAACGCTGAACCGTTCTGAGCACTGAAGCCAAGGGATGCTAAGCTCCCGTGACTGCGACTGCGATGCTCAGCCCGGATGCTGTAGGAAAAGGCCCTTTCATTAAGGTGACCTTTACGACGATAGATCCCGGTACCGAATCGTGACTCATTCTCAGGACTATCTGGAACAGTCGGTTCCGGGGCGGTGAGGTCAGCGTGAGAGGCTGTGAGTCTCCTGGATGCTCCCAAGGTGGATGAGTCCTGTTCAGGTGCATGACGTCTACCCCGATTTCCAGTAGTGCCATAAGCTGCTGCTGCTGCCGCTGCTGGGGGGTACATGGCTGTAGGGGGTGCTACAGGAAGTGGTGCGTAAATCGGAACGATGGGGGCAGCAGCTGGTATAGGCCTCATGCCCCTAGCATGGGGATGATGATGAGCCTTCCTAGGTAAAGTCGCAGCAGGTACCAGCAGAACTGGAGCTGGCCTGGCAAGAGTACCTGCTACGGAACGACTACTGGGCGGTAATTGATGCGGATGGTAATGCTGCCTGACCGGATGACCCAGAGTATGATGTCCATGGCCATTAGTATAGACAGCCTGAGGGTGCATCTGATGCATTGCTTCTTCGTGACCTCTACGCTTCTTCGGTTTCTTATTAGTTTTTCTTCTAGATGTTGATTCTTCTAGGAGAAGTGGTTGTGCTGGAGGTGGTGGGGGCGGTGGGGGTGGTGGCGGAGCTACCAATTGTCGAGGTCTGGATCCTTTGGTACTACGAAGAGTACCCTGTTCCTGATAGATACCGTCAACCTCGTCCCTACCTTTAGCCCAGACTTTATGATTCTCATCACCGTTGTAAAGACTAAGATCATCGGCAGAAGTGTCCAATCGAGGTCCTGGATTATCCAAAGTTGTGCTAGATCCACCCAAGGTATGGTATAGACTACCAGAAGATGGCTGGGATGTGCTCATGCCATTCATATTCGTATTCGTGGGATCTAGACCCTTGGCATAGCTGCTATCGGCATAAGCATGAAAGCAACATCTGACCAGGGCATTAGCGGCCATGTCACGTTTGCAGATAAAAGCGTGACACTCGAGCACCTTGATTCCCGTTGTTCTACGCAGCACAGCGGCAAACAGGGGCGGATGATTTGCACTGGGGGTGCGTGCAAATGGCGAATCCAAGGGTAGAAATCGTGTGCTACCTGCATCGCCGCTACTACCACCTTTGACGTGTCGCACAGCAGCACAGTAATGAAGTGCATCTATGGGGAAGAACCTGGTAACTTTCTTCCTGTGCTCGTCCACGTTCTCTAAAAGTAATCCATTGGACCATACGCTCAACCAGGAGTCGATCCCTCGCGCCCCTAAGGCACCCTGTTCTGGATAAAGTTCTCTCAGTGGTTCCTGTACTCCTAGAAGACCTTCCTTGCTCGCATGTGGCACCGAACTACCGAGATACAGCACCCTGCATCTGCAGTACGGCGTTGCCGTATCTTGTGCTGCACCTCTCATGATTTCCCAATTCACTATTGCAATATGAAACACACTCACGATCCTCGCTCAATCAGACAGCGAGACACTTTCTGGCGTGTTTTCTGACACCCCACCCTCAATAAAATCCTCATTGAGTTATTACCTAATACGCACCGGACAACACGACGGTTAGTAAAGGCGAGTTTCGCGCAGGTTTATTACACTTAAACGTAGCGTTCGCGTGACGGCAAAAACCTATTGCGAAAGTTTACCGCGGAGCTCAACACCAAGGAATTCGGTTTCGCAGCAGCTGTAGCCGCCTAGCAGAGATCTTCTAAAGCCATTATGGCCGCCGTCTTTCTGGGCATTTTCCCCCACTACGCCCTCAGGATATTCCTTAAGGACTATCCCCACGCTATTCACTTTAATCCCCACTACCCGACTTTAAAGTATCCCCCACTATGCTCACAGGTATATCACCTTTTACCCCACTACGTCTCAGGGTCTTGTTGTATACAGTCTGTCTACACTCACTGGCTACTGGCTCTCTATGTACCCAGGTTATGCGGTCTGTTCACCGGTGTATGCGTGTCAGGAACCTGTACGTGTCTTCAGGAATTCAGGCTGCCCGGTGTGTTGGTCTCTTGTCGTGGAATTCAGAGGTGCGGCTCCCGGCGAGAGTTTTCGCGAGTTTTTCGTCTTAGGGCCCGTGCATTCGACGTGGCGAGGTCGGCCCGATCGGGGACTTCGGGCCCGAGGTCGCCGCCGTCCCTTACACGAGAGTATCCTTTACCGACCTGAGCGCACTACTCAGGAGAAGTGGGATTCCGTAAAGGTGGCGTTACGTTCGCGTAGGAGCGTTCCCGAGTAACTGCCGATGTGAAGGCGGTCGGACCTGGACTGAGGCACTCTAGACGTTCACAGAGCCATGGACGCCTGTCTTGAGGCCCGTTCCCAGGTTCGGGCCCCCTCGAATGAACGCGGAGGACCCCCGGGGCCCCACGCTCACCACGCCTTCTCTTCTTCTTCTTTCTCCTCTTCTTGGTACGCACCTGTACCCCGTCGAATCTACGTACTGTCTCATGCACACTATAAAACACTCTGCCCTTTATAGGTCAGACATTCTGTACCAATGGGAGTTTCGAAGGTGTATTTAGGTGTGGTACCTATCGGGTAAGACACAATTATACCATACCTCACCCTTTTACTATGTGCAAATAAACGTTCTTAGGAAAGACCAAAAATCATTTTTAAATTTTAAATCCACCCACGGTTCGCATCTTAAAATTATTCTTGCCAAAGTATTACGCGGTATACGTGTCTGCTGGTATGAATTTCTATGCCATTCTTTATTAGCATTTTTATGAGAGTAGCACAGAATTTTATACGAATATAAAGTATGCATGTATCAATTTCGATAAGAAGCCACTATCCGTCGCACGAGATTCGAAACCTACATTTAGGTTCGCGTGATCAAAGGACCCTGACCGATGTCCAATGTCAATATTTCGCAACAGACATTGTCGACGAATTGATTCTATACATTTCTATAGCACATATGTTCACACGTGGACGCACACCTGTTTAAAAAAGTCCAAGAGCACACACGACGAGTCCATCTTCGTAGAATAAATGCGTTAAACCAGTATGGCACTATGAGATTAGTATGTTAATCGATCCGGTCCACGTCGGGTTCCACGAATAAATATTTATCGGATTTCGAAATATTCCTGACATTGACTATCAGGATCTTCAGTTATATCCGACAAAATACATGGTAAGAAAATTTAATTGTAAAATTTGCTCTAATCAAATCCTTCTTACCTGCAGAGAATTATTTTTGGTTTTACGTAACAATTTTTTTCTTTGCATCTCGACATATTGTTACGATATTTTTGGAATAATTTTTCACTCCGACGGATTCCATTTAGACGCGAGATCTTGATTTTTATCCGAAATCTGTTCTCGTTACGCTGTTCGATCGCGATGAAAGTGGATGAAAAAGTTTACATATCTGTTTCTATGCTGTACATACAAGCGGCATCATCGAAAACTAACTAACGTTACTCACGAACTGTTTACTGTTAAGTAAATAGAGTGTATGTAGTTAGACGTCGCCAGACGCGCAATAAGATCCTGCCGGATAACGTTTCGCGTCGCAACAATGAGGATCCGCAGGCTTGTGTAAGCGCGTTCCAATTCCAACAAAAAAGCATAAAGATACGGAGCAAAGTGGAATGAGAGGAAGACGTAGCAGAACGTGGGAATCGTGAATTCATGGGTTTGGAAGAACAAAAAGGAAAAAAGAAACACGAAGTAAATGTAAATAGTTTATTATGTTTTTGAAATATTACGTTCAAATTTGTTTAAACTCGGTGAACTCCTTTGCGTAAATATGCAAAAAGCACATTGGAATTTATGCTCGATGGAATGTCTACTATATATGTATATATGGCATTTCCACGTCATCTGTAATTACATGTAATCAAGACGCGCATCGTAAGACGAGAAGAAAGAGGACGTGCTTGGTATTTTTTTTTGTATAACGGGTGTCTTTAAAATATTTCTTAAATGTTCTTCATGACTAACATAAATTATAATCGTTTATGCTACCAAATTGCAATTTCTCACAAAATGTCAAGTGTTAATTATTTTCGAAAATCGTGGAGTGTCATTTATTCGTTATCATACTTACGTCTATATTCAAGGGTATCATAATGACAAATTCATTCAAGCGAGCCTGATCTTCTTATATTCAAAAAAATCCTATTCAGTTCGTGGTAGCGTGATTCCTATTGGCTGTCGGTCAACTGTTTCGCGAACAAAATTGTCGACAAGTAGATCAGTAGGTCATCGCTACGTTAATTACGAAAAGTCAATAGTTCTCCCACTCCGACGTCTCTTTTTGGCCCATCAATCACAATCCGTTCTCTTATTTCGATCAGGACTTTAGACAATAAGAAATTCATCTTTTAATCCCGATAAAATTATGGCCGTGAAATCATTAATGCACTCAAAAAAAAAATTAAATTAAAAATTAATATCCTAGAAGTAATTCATTTTTTATAGTACTTCCTAATAACCTTCTTCCTTCAGTTGGATAAGTTTTTCATGAAAGTAAAAAAAAAAAAAAATTCTCCGCAGTGTTAACTTCAAAATAATACATTCGTGCACGTACCTAGCACTTGGTACCTAAGTACCAGTCAATGTATACATACATACAATTTTTGGTAATATCTATATCGGCCATTTTGTGTTGGCATCTTTTTCTAAGGGACTTTTACTCGTGAATTCTTGTAGAGCCCAGTTGCACAGGAAGTCGCACAAAGACTGTCCCAACTCTCTGGGACAGACAGGGTTTGCCATTAAGCCCAAGATACCTGGCACACTTTATTATTATCCGTATCTTTTGAATTTCCTCTCGCCAAGCTTCCACGCTGTGTAAATACAATCTTACTTGAAATTCTTTGCAGGTTTTACATTTTTTATTTATCTACATCCTCCATTGTGAAAGGATTCTCTTTCTCCTATCTACATTACAGGTATCCACATTCTTGATTGTAAAATCCATTCCTTGTCCTAGGTTCACTATGATAAGGTTTACCGACGTAATCTTGCTGCGTATGAGTGACCGAGCATATTTAACTTTTATGTCGTATTAGAATAACGGGAGACACGAATGCCGCGCACGTTCTGTCTGTAACGCATCTGCTGCCAGCGTTCTATTCACTTTTACTAAGGGGCTCAGTAAAATTGCTAGTATCCTCTCACTATGTAACTAGAATGATGCTTGGACTTAGCTTATGCTTACGCATGACAATTGCATATAATGCATTGCCATACAAATACATGTATATAGAAAATATTGGCAGACGATAATTTTGTAATTTTTGAAGAAAGAAAAAGAAAATAAATAAATTTCTAAAACATAAGAAACGAATTAATTTTGATAACGGATAACGAAGTGTACAAGAATTTGATTCTATCTCTACTTGTTATGCCTTTTTTAATTCATTTGATCTAGACACGTTTGAACTCTATTGAATTATATCACGAACTGCTTCCTCGTATTCTCATTAGGAGCAACGGCACTTCCGACACGAAGTATCCGTTTCTCTATCACGTACTTCTGTCTCTAGATAGGCACACGAGGTCATGGCTTGACTTACGTTGTTGCCTATTGATGGTATAGACGTGCGTGGTACCCGTGCGAAAGCAGTGCCGTAACGACTCTCGAAAATTAACAGGCATTACCTATTAGAATATTCATGAGACAAAATAGTACAGAAATTATTATATATGTACTGTTCGATAAGAGCAAGAAATGCGCGAGTATGAATTTTGAAAAATTCATTCGACGTATTTTCACGGTAAAATATTTTACGTATAGTGGCGCCTTCTGGTCCTTAAGGTATAACGATAAAGACGTGATAAAAAGTCTGTCGAACATCCGTGGCATTTAAACGACGACTAATACCGATACAGTGTATACAGCATGGGGCCCCAAAGATCCCTAACAGGTCACTGCCATCGAGAGAACCCAAGCAGGTTCCTGCAGGTCCCTTTATGGGAGAAGGAGAACCAACAGGTATATGTACAGTTAAATCCATCTTGAGTCTACCTGTGTCCCTCTGTGTATACGTTGAAACAAACTAGACACTCTGAATTTTATGGGAATCCTTTGAAAGTCAAGAATTTTCATAGTGTCTTTAAACAGTTTATTATAATAAAAAAAAAAGACGTCAATATTATCGCATGGATTATAATTCCATGCATTTGTGTCGTTGGTAAATATTTAATAAATGTATTTTTATCACAGTTCTCTATGAACACAGTAATTTTTCTTTTATTGACTTTCCTTCGTTTTACGTATTCGTCGTTACGTCATTTATAACCAGCTACTATTCGCTCGGTTGTAAATTGAGAAAACTACGTAGAATTGGTGTTCGTGGGGGTGTCAAGAGGGGCGCTGCTTATTACGATTTCATTTATACAATCGTATAACATCATCGACTTTCCATTCATTCGCCATTCAGCAACGGGCATATATCGGACTTGCGTGGTACTTCCCACTTCCTGCTTTGCCAACCGCGAAAGTAATTTGCGTGTAAATCACGGCAACCACTCGTGAAATAGCCGTGCTTAGTCGTCTACGACTTGAGATCATTGGAATGGATCAGAGATTGATGTTAGAAAAAAAAGATTAAAAAAGTAGTCAAAGAAGATTGTCATTCCAAATGAATTAATTCGATACTGAAAATTTAATTTTTTTTTTAAGCTTAGAAATTTCTCATGGTACAGAGTCGTTCGTGTGTTCGTCTTTTCTTTGACATTTTATTTTCTTCAACTGTTTTACCTACTTTTCTTTTTCCTTAGTTCTCGCATTTTCTCAATCTTTTTAGTGTCACGTCGTATCGGCGATCTAGTACATTGAGCACACGTGAGATCGCCTTTTCAACAAACTACAGTGTCGCCCGCCTTCAGGCTACGCATTCTCAGAATCCGGAGAGATCATTCCTTATTCTGGTCCCCGTTTGATTTTCACCAGCCTGGTATAGGTAGGTTTATTTGCACTGATCGTCTGTAACTGCCTACAGTGCTTACGTTACGTACAGGTTCTTTCACGAATTACAGACTATACAGTTTTTCATGAAAAATTGTATTTTTAATTATACAAATTATTATTTTTTTTTTAATTGTTGCTTTTCAGCTGTGAAAGAATTTTGGAAATATTTATATTCTTTATATACTTTAATTCGGTACAAGTTCGTTATGCTGACAATTGTATATTTGACGCATAATCAAACTGACAATGAAGGGATTAAAAGTTTCTAAAACCCATGAAATATTTATTTAGCGTCATCAGCTGACATTTACATAACAAATATATTTGGAAACCCGTGGATTTCACTCGTGTCGTGACACGAATTTTCGAACCGTCGTTCTCAAACGTACCCAATCACCATTACCAAATTTGATACGGGTGAAAGCAAGGTATTTTTTTTTATTTGACCACCATTACACTGTCTCATGATGGTGTCAGAGAAAGAGAATGAAATAAAATTGACGCGTCAAAGATAATATATCTACTACAGTACCGTTCTCTTTCAATCTCTCGTACATACTCCATGAAAGATTACAAAATAATAAAAAAAAAAATTATTTATAGATAAAAAATGTGCAACCTACTGGATCACTGTACAATTTTGACAGATTTTTCATTTTTCTGTCGCGCGCATAAACCAAAAAACCGTAACTGTTATGAAACCAATTAATACGGTTGCCACGTTACGATATCTCTATTGTTGTTATTTACTCGCGATTAAGCAATTTTTAAAAAGTTTTCCGTAAGAGTAATAGGCGTCACTGCTCTCGCGGATATTATTTCATTGTTTTGTGTCGGTTACCCACTCGCGCTCTTGCGACACTGACTTGAGCGTCGGTGTCGCGTTGCGTACAGAACCGCAGAGAGTGCATAATGTCAACTTTCATCCATGGGATAAGAGATCAGAATCAACGTGACTGGTGACACCGTAATTGCGCGAAAATCTAAGAAAGTATATAGAGATTGAACGATGAAGATAAGGATAATAATAAGAAAGAAGGTACATAACGAAAAGTTGTAAAAATAAGAATACCAATTTTTAGTACGAAGTATTATTATTGTCGTTAGTCAGGCGTCACTCGTATAACAATATAGTACGTACAGGCAATTTAATGAATAAAAAATTTTCACACTTTTCTCTCCAACGATATACACTCCTTTGATAAAACGAATAACAACAATTGATTGATATCATAGAATGTAGTAAACAGTTTCTTTTTTTTTAATATTGTTACAACAAATTTATACGATCGACTACCCGTCGGCTCGTAAATTAACACTTGGCATAATTGTCTGTATATAGACAATTTCAAATCCAATTGTTGGGATTCGGTAAGGCGTAGTTTCACGCTTTCTCGTATGGAGCTTATTACAATAGAACCGAGTGTCATTCTCGAAATCATCTTTTGACAAAAGATGCTTGAGATATCCGTGAAATTATCTTACCGCCAAGTAGTCGAGTCGAAATTGCAATAATGCAAGAGCAAGTATAAAGGTAGATCAGCTTATTGAATAATCACGATGCACGGATTATTTAACAAGTCATTTTGAGACGTCAGTAAGGATGAAGAGCAGCAAGTCCAAGTCTCGGTGGTTCTGCATAACTGTGTCTGTATCTTCCAGCTGCTGGAACAATTTCTAACGGCGGTCTGGCACTGTCCCGATCCAGACCAGGATATCTTTCGTGTTCGGATAATTCTTGATAGGCAGTTGTGCGCATGCGTGGTCTGTCTCGTAATTCGCGTGAGTTTTGCCGATCACGAAGATCTCTCATCTTAAATAACAAGAAAAAAAAAGAAAATAGAATCATAAAGTATACATTTTTTGTAATACAACAAATTATTAAACGACATACGTCTCTGTGATCGATCACGTTTCCATGATGATCTCGAATATGATCCCTACTGGCTGAAGAGGCACTTTCATAGAAGCTGCGAGGTCGCGCTCGCGTGACTTCCGCATCCGGTGGATGTTCCGATAGGTAATGATGAGTTCTTGGTCTTGGACGAGCTCTGTAGGAGACTTCCGGTTCACGTACCAAGTGATCAGGATGGATTCGTCTTACCAAGTGTTCCTGGATGACTCCTCCAGAGGATCCACTAGGCTGACGACTTACTCTCTCCTCGTGAACTTGTCTGCTGGATTCTAATCTGTAATAATAAAATCCATTTAATACATACGTATCGATTACGTACTTCTAATACATGCGCCTTTCGTGTTCCAGTATTTTTATAATCGACGGTGAAAGCCTTTATGGATTTTCCGTAGACAAAAACCAGTCGTTGTAGAAAGCTGATCCTGGTTGGTACAGAAAATGAAAATTACGAGTCTCTACAGAGCTCCTTTAAAGCAGATACAGAAACTCTTACTCCTCGTTCGGTACTGAAGTTGATAATAGTAATGCAGACCATTCGAAGAATTCAAGTCTATATAGATATATATTTATATTGAATTTAGATAAGTTTTTCATTCATTTTTCTCCCTTTACCTGTGAACCACGTGATTCTCCATTTCTCGCTGTCGCACCATAACCGGCCTAGTTATGACATCCCTCTCCATTGCCCTGAACATTTCCTTAGCATCATGGAATCGTTCCCTGGGACTGACGATCTCACCAGGATTCATCCTCGGCTGATACTGCGGACTCGGTGATCTCTGACGCAATTCCGGCGCTCTGCGATTTCTGTGCGGCGACACGCCTCTTCCTACAGCCGGAATTCGTTCAGGACTGCGCGCCACTCTTGGTAAAGTTAAATTCGAGCCATTTTCCGGCAAATAGTCATTCTCCTCCGCATTTATACCCCAGTCATCATCTATATACAAAATCAAAAAAAAAACACATTAAAGACTTCAAACAGTTTTTTCATAGGTAAACAATCGTTTAGATAAACCCTGACATTTTTTTTCCAAATATTTCAAAGGTCATCGAGCACTTACTATCTCCGACGGATTAATTCTCGATTACACATAGACGCAAATATGCAAGCGACTTGAACAAGAATCATGCGTGTCCTTGTACGCAAAATAATCTTTATCGCGACTCAGGGACGACAGGACAAGATTCTTTTACATGATTTTACCTCGCGCCTCCTGTCGTTCGTCCACCCAATTAACTACAACGCATATTTCTCCAGAGGGCAGTCATTAAATCATCGAACGATACTAATAACAATCAAGGGAATAAGTGTGCTATGTGGTAAGACGAATTGAGAGAAAGAGAGATAAAGGAAGAAGTCAAAGTGCCACGAAGAGGCTAAGAGGAGGCCTCAGGCTGTGGGCCGAGAATGCGGAACCTTATTCCGTGGCCTCATCCGAGGTCGATTCACACAGAAATTCACGATTATCTTCCCCTCGCCCCATTCAACCAACATCATCTCTTCCCACTATGATCATCATTCCATGTCGTGAAAATGCGTGGCTTCGCGTTGACTTTTACGCAACGAACGTGACACGACTTACACTCTTGATGCAGGTACACCACAAAATTCCAGAGATTACGAGTCATGCTAGTCATTAAGCTTTCAGCGATGACACCTGCCAACTCTTTCTGACATTGCTTATCGTACCATGCCCTTGGCATATACTTGTATTCCTCTGGCGTGAGAAATATTTATCCCAATAAGCACAGTACTTACCCGGGGATAGAGCAAGCGATCAGGTACTTTAGAATCATCAATCCTAATTGAAATGTCGAGTATATTTAATGATTATGGCGAACTAATTGACGGGGTCCTGGATTTCGTGTATTCGAGTGTAAACTGGAGCAAGAAACCAACGGAGATTCGCGTAATCGACTTCCCCGATTGCAACGGTACTTTCAAGGAGGAAAGACCGAGCCAGAGAGGGGAGGGGGGTACCGTTTCGGGTTGCGTGCAATTTCAGTTGTTTTTTCATAGCCGTCTTTTTTCTCTTTCTCTCTCTTCCATTCTTTTTTTTCAGCTTTTTTATTATCGTCAAATTCGTATCGAACACGCAGGTGGAAATTAAGTCGGTCGTCGCCACGTATGTAGCAGACTGCCACATTAATATACCCACATCTTCCTTCGTAGCCGTATAGCGGCCATTTAAAGTAATGATGAACACGAGAAGTCAGTATATATATATATTCTTTTCTTTAATACTCAACGGTTGAATATTAAAAAAAAAAACTTTCTACTTGTACGGTTTATAATGGTAGTATATATGGTACAATATAATATAGTAGAGTACTGTATATGTATATTGCAATGTTATATATATACTAGAGATATCGTCAGCATTGAATTCTAGGATGGGAATCTGTCATGTAGGTAAATCGGCTGGGTGCAAAGTGTGCCACAATTTCCACGATAGGCAGCAGTATCAAACATTAAGGCGAACCATAGGAGGACATGCACTGTCCATCTATAATACGTATATAGAATTCAGTACTCTATACGAGTATGTATTAAAGCGCAAGCAGAGGCCGTAGGCCGACGTAAGCACCTACGTATGTACTTAACTGCCTGCTGCCTGCCTGCCTGCCGCCGCACTGACACAACGTCCTAAACTAACGGTATTATTCTACAGCGTAACAGGTGCCCAATACAATCTCTTCGATGCCTACTTAGTGCCCAGAATTACATCCTCTGTCTGTACACGACTATTATTCCTTTGGTTATACCACTGACAAGGTTTGTTTTGCTTTTATTATCTTGTCTATTTATGGGACCTTTAATGGCACGGCCATTATTGGAACCAAGAGGTCAAGTTCGGATGAACCTTTAACAGCATTATTTGTGAAATACAGTAGATACGGGTGGATTAATAAAAAAAAAAGCAAAATCGAGATTAATCGTTATACTACGGGCATTGACTTTGTGATATTCATTGTTTCTTGTGTAGGGATTTTTGGTGAATTTTGTAATATTTTTTCTATGAGCTCATCAGCAGTGAATTAGCTTGTTTGATTTATCTGATTTAGGTCACTGGGACACGCATTTGTTTCAACTGCTTCGAATGATAAGACTTCTAGTTTTTACAGGCTGGCTTGTGATTGACTGGCGTACTTGTTTCTGGTAGTAGAAAGTGAGCGGGATCTTATTTTCTTTTTCTTTATCTTGTTCTTTATGGGTATCGATTGGACGTTTCTTAATTACTCTCGGCCTTATACCACGTGTAGCTGAACTTGTCTCACGGTTCGTTTACAACCAGATCCAAACTTCATTCAGACGAATTTTATGGCTGTGAGGCTTTAACTAGTTGGAAGAAAAAAATTGACTAACCTGATGATGAATCCCTGGACGGTCGAGATGGTCTAGGTCCTAATGGATGATGAGGTTGATAAGGTGGTGGTGTTGCTGCGCTATCTGATCCTATGCCACTGCTAGCTGCACTTCTTGTACCACCTCTATCAATCGCAGTGTTACCACCCACGATATTTTGATTGAGACATCGACGAAATTCAATACCAGCCAAATTTCCACGGTGTCTGTGAACGGTGTCATAGTCACGTGGTGGCAATAAAATTGGTCCATCACCATCCGCGGAATTGCCTCTGCCTAAAAATTAGAATGGAATATATTAGAAATGTGAAATTCCAAAAATCTTTTTACCTTCTTCGTAGATTAGCATAGTTCGACCAACCCAATTTCGCTCGTAGTTCAGCTGCCAATGATTCGTAAATCGTCGTATTTTGAGCAGGAACATGTCGTAGCTCTCCGCTTCCTTCCGAGGACTCGGATTCTCTCGTGCTGCGTCCGTCACTTCCTACGTTACTGCGAATACGATTTTCCACCGAAGAGACTCTCGCAAGATTCTCCGAATGTGACGCCAGAGCCTTTAACTGACCGCCTAATAATTCTGCAGTCTCCACCGAATCGCATCTGACGGACAATTAAATATTATTATACGTTTCTTGTATTACTTCTAAGTTTATATTGATAATCGTACTCTTAGAATTAGTTCATTACGAGAAAGTCTCTTCTTCACGGATTTACTTAGAAAGTCCAGCTGATTAGTTTTATTAACACGGTTAATGAAGAATACCACACGATATATCCTGTGTGCACGAAGTACAGTCTTGTAATAATTTATTTTCAAATTACCTGTACGCGTGTACGTGTACTGGATTGTTTGTCGCTGGATTCGGTAAGAGTAACGTCGCTGCTACGATATCTTCTCTTTGTACGGCTGCCAATACTGCATGACCAGGGACCAGATGTTTGACCGCTGATCTTGTCGAACCTCCAGGATGAACCGTCTGGATGATTTTCAAACCTTTACTGCTGACCTATCAAATAAATCAATATTTTAGTCATGCAAATGAGATGCTTTCTCTGATCATTTTTTTGCGATAAATTTGCCGGTTTGTAACGTTTAGAGAAATCTTTCTTTTTCCCATTATAAACTTGTGTCGTGCTATTCATACGGCATTCTTCGATATGTACATTTAGTGATGTATTAATTATCCACATTTTTTGTCACACTTAACAGTTTGTCTTTTAGTGGATATAAATGAATTTTTATAACACAGTCCGTAATTAAAGATTTCATTAATCATGCGTTTAAAAATATTTCTGTTTACACCTGTACAATGATTGTACGTTGTCACCATTTTTTAATGACTTCCTGGTGATACTTCATGATACGTAAATAGACACACGCACGAATCCGGGTTTCTTAATATATTCCTAAAAGTGAAGTAACACTGAAAATAACACCGCAAGCATCAAAATCCTTGAATCCGCCAACCGTTATTATCACCATTATTACAATCTGTCATTTTAGAAGAATTTCCAAAAATTTCACGGGTAAAACTGTCCTGGTATTTTTACAAATATCTAGATGAATTTTACCAAAAATTCATTTAATTGCAACGGCATGTTCTTCGCTGTCGCAATCTTACAGAATTCGCTGAATTATTGCTTCTGCCATTCTTCACTGTCACACTGTTGGCATTTGGCTGTCTAAACGTTCTCAAGGTAGATACGTAAACTGCCAACGGGTTATGACAGATTTTGCCAGTAGACATTGGGAACTTTCCCGCAATGTCTATCCGGACCAATTTAGAATTGCACAATTCAATATGTTTCCCGATTTTGTAACTTTTTTCTTACGGCCGACTGGAAACTTCACGGATTCGACTTTACGCGATTCCGCAATTTTCAATTTCCACTGGCAATATTTCTCCCTGCCGCTGTCTCTGATTATTCGAGCAGGCATTTGTGCGCGTATACACTGTCGTGCCTCTAATACGCCACTTTGCTATGAATTACGATATAGTTACGGGAGAATCAACGAACCAAGTAAAATCACGTTGCTCACTATTTATCCTGCAACTTATCGGCACGCTCGCGTAACGTAACGTTCAGTGACTATGCTCGCGGAAAAGAAAAGGGAGGGAAGAAAAAGACGAAGGTATAGGTAATTTATTTTTTGCACGATAACCAAGTCGGTCACCTGTAATTTCAAGGTTTGCGATTAAATTCATTTTATGGAAATCTAAAAATTAAGGTCAATGATTTATTGGAAGGAATCATGAAAAATTGATTTCGCTGTTCATGTATTCATATACGAAATAACACGATAAGAGAAAATTGTAAATCCTCTTAAATCTCTGATCATTCCTTATACAGACGCACCGAAGAAGATTTATTGCTTAAGTTTCATTGCGGTTGTGAAATGGATTTCTAACAGATGCCATTTTCCTTCTGGACAGTTTTATTAGTTTCCATCGACGCGGCTGGAATGCAATTTTTGTATTACTCGAATCCGTTGTGAGTCAAGTCCGAGATGGGAATTGGCATAACGTAAAATTTTTGCGTTAAATTTCGCGAGGATTTACGAAATTTGAATTGCGAAATTCCGTGAGGACTCGCGAGTGTCCGCGACGCGGAATAACGTACCGCGAGGCGAATCGAGCGTGAAGAGAGCATCGACCGACTTTATTGAAAAAATAAATTTATTATTCCACTCGCGTGCTCGTTCCTAGCGATATTCGGGTCGATTTTACTTTTTCGTCATTGGCTACTTTTATCATCAGCAATTTTTGCACCAATGTCTTCTTCGTTCTTTCGTTGCTTTACGAACACCCCATAAAGTCTATGCTTTCCTGTCTATTTGATTTGTCTAGGTTCTACAACGTAATCCTACACGCATTTCACAAGAGAAACGCATACACAACTATCTACGTGTTACGAATTTGAGCTTTTTTTATTTCCAGGTTATTTTCGATGCTGGTGTAAAACCGGATCTTCGTGTAAGTTCCACTCACCTGTAGTGTGACCTTGAAAGGTTCCTGAAGTCGTTCTCGTTCCAGGAGGTAAGCTATGGCACCTGGCATGGCGTCCACCCCTTTGGCTTCCCTCGCGCCCAAGTACCAGACATAATAAGAGCTTTTTTTGACATCTTTGTTACCCCTTAAGCGCAAGGCCATCACTTACTGAAATTTAAAAGAAAAACAAAATTTGTGAAGTTCTTGCAAAGATCATTGATTTTTTTTTTTTTTAATGGACAACGTCATAAGGATGTAATGATTGATCAAGATACTGATTGATACATGTAATGATAAAAGTGCAATAAAACTTATTAGTCACGGTGACACGTGCACGTATCGCGGACTAATGTTTTCAACCGATAATTTTATTCATGCCACTGGATCATCTTGCATTTAAACTTGGCGAACAGGATCTTCGGATGAGTTTGTCAACCTCTGTACGGTATACGAGGTTAGTCACTCTGCGTAGAGTGACGTTGATTTTTGAATGAATCTGTACAGTGCCGTTACTCGTTTGACAACTATCGGATGCAACCGGACACCTTGCACTTTTATATACTGTCAAATGAAATCGGTGTTAAGGTGCTTTCACAATCAAACACGATCTATCTATCTATCAGAATTAATACGATATATTGCCACAAGAGCGGATACACTGTTTTTGACATTGTTTATTGTGAAAGCAAGAGCCAAGCGTTTCGAAAATATACTATATTGCAATAAAGGTACGAAAAATTCCTTCACAATGAACTCATGAAATTCCACACAATCCTGAAGGAGAACCACTCTCTTATTTCACTGATCCTTTCAACCAATCGCCGATACTTTCGCGCACTCAAATTCCACCAACAGATTAAACTCAAAAAAGAAAAGTCAAATCGTCCCAAATAACAAAATAACCGTAACAAAAGTCACCAAAAAATCCACCCTTCGACCGAATCATGAACTCACCTAAAATCGTGGCACGTAGAGTGACTGTCGAAAAGTAAAATTTAAAATACAAAAAAAAAATCAACTACACTCAACAGTGTGTATCATATAAAACAAAAAAAAACCAGTTTTCCAGATCCTGACCAACCAACACCAGTCGTTATCCACTGCCGGGTTGCAAGTAAATCCAATGCAAAAACTCAAAGGCAAACTGAACCCGTATGATGCACGCTCCAAGTACGATCCAATAGAAGGAGGTTCATGTCGGTTGAAATATGAAGAACACAAAAGTTCACACCGTTTACAAGATGAGGAATCGGTTGAGCTCACGCCACACCTTATGTACGTCCCGATCGGTTCGCGATCGACAGTATACGGTTTCGAAGCGAGACTCCACCGCGACGGATTCTGTCCTGAATTCGACGCCTTGCCTTTCGAGAGGAGCGAGCAACTCTCCCACCTCCCAACTTCTTCTTCGCCTCCTTCTTTACCTTCTTCGCTACCTTCACCACCTCCTTCTACTACTACTACTACTACTACCTACTACCGATATTACCACCACTATCACCTGACGTCTCTCGTACTGCGCTACTACCACCATCACAACAGCCACCACTTCTTCGTCTTCTTCTGTTACCTGCGAGGATGGCAGCCAGCCAGCTCAGCCAAGCAAGCAGCAATGCAAGCAGGTAGGTAGGTAGGTAGGTTGGTAGGTAGGTAGATGTTCGATACGAATGATTCTCGTAGAGGACGATGTCGTTTGGACGTGTGCTCTCCTCTACTATAGCCTGACTATGCCATGGCTACACTGCAGAACCCTGGCAGACTACTATCTCCCCACCTACGCTACTATACCTATAGCGTAAGAGGTACCTTTGCTTAACCTGACTATACTTTCTATAGAGGGTGTCTTGAAAGTATGTGGAAGGGGTTCAGAGCATTTTTAAATACGTACAAAACAAGTAGGGAAAAGTCTTTTAGGACTTGACTGCCCAGGTCGAATGTAGTTTAAATTTTTCTAATTCTTTGGTTATAAATGTGATGACACTTTATGGTATTTTCTATCGCGATACTTATGGGTACTTTTACTCCTAGGGAAGTTCTAGGGAGTTTAGACTGCTGGATTCTTAGACCGTGGAACGGCAACATCTTTCTTTTCGACCTTCGTGCTAAGGTCACGGATCGGGGTCGTTTCAGAACCTGCATAAACGTAAAACTTATATTTTCAAAAGTGGAGTTATTGGTACCTCGTAATATTTCTTATGGGTTTTCTACGTGTCGATAACTTTTCTTATGCTTCGACTTTCTTCCCACGAAGCCCGCTTGACTTACCTCGTGAATCCGGTAATAATACCTTGACTATCGTAAAATTCCGACATCGCTGGCCACGGCTGCCATCTTGGTCTTCCGCAAGAGACTGCGTACTATTCGAAATTACATATTTTCCAATGACAATTTCACAGTGAATTTTATTATAAATATATACAACTGTGTTTCATATTTTCTAATCAATATCTAGTGACTCAGCAAACAACTAAATGGCTTGTTAACGATTTTTTATTTACTCCAAACAAACTGATCCATTTTTATAACCAAAAAAAAATACACACCGCTCCTTGGATACACCTTAAACCTCGTATGGATACTGATAACGAATTATCATCGCTTAGTAATTAACGTAACAGATATAAGTCGGATAATTCATGGTACGATTTACATAGAACCAACGTATATACAGTGTGCACGAATAAAAAATCATCTGAACGTATAACTTTCGTATATCGAACGATATGAAACTTTTCGTCTTTCGTTTTTTCCACTGGCACATGACGTTAAGGTACTGTAATACGTCCACGGATACTTGAAAGTAATTCGTTCTTCTTTACCTCAAGATCATAACGATCTTATCGTTAGTGTCGCTACGAAAAAGTACCGACAATATGAAAAAAAGAGATCCATTACGGAATTTCACGAAACCGTTCTTTTTTACGGCCGATGAATAACGCGATAGATACGTCTTATGAGGTTATACGCGTGTATCGTATACTCATGTGACACCCGGTACACGTGGCTATCCACAAAGGCAGTTTATACGTACCCCAGTAGATATACATGGCGGCTTCCCTGCCACAAAACGTGAATGCTAACCAGATGCGCTAAGTATCGCAGGCCAGTTTTGCAGAATCGCATTATATACTAGACAGAATTTTATTGTCAGTCAAAAATATGACATTTGCTTTTATCTTTATTACTTGTTTCTTTTTTTTTCTATAAAAACTATAACTACCTCTTACCACCGGTACATTCTAATCTGTCCCTTCTTCGAGTTCCACCTACGGCATAAGGACATTATGCAGATACCGAGTAAAATTTTAGCCTGGAGAAGTGCAAAGGAATCTTTTCGCTCCTCAAGGTAAACAAAAGAGACAGACAATCTGAAGAAGGCCTCAGAAAAATTCTACGAATGATCCAGTGGGAACGAAAGAGAATAGCCATGGGCGAAAATAAGACTGGTAAATACGAAACAATGACGACCCAGTTATTTAGCCCAAACGCACCACCTGAATATAGTGTTTATCATAAGACTCAAATATGCGCGCTAACTGCAGATGATGCATTAAAGTATGTAATTCTTTAAATGTAGTCATACGTTACTAAATATGTAAATTTCATGTTACGTCATGATGAAGACCTATCATAACGGTATCCATTGAATACTAGGTCCATGCTCTGAAACGTAAGAAAAATGTCGGAGACAGTCGTTCTTTCAACTGTCTCTTAATAATTGGCCTTTATATGCCACTTTTACAAATGACTACTTATTAATGGACCCGAAGAAGATTTCTCAGGAGATGAATGACAGACGAGAAACTTAACAGTCTTCGCGTCCGAGAGATTCCTTTCTCGTGATTTAATGTCGAGGAAGTTTTTGTGACGGCTGCACCCTGCGAAAAAAGGTTGTAGAAAGTCGTAACGTGATGTAATGCTAAAACGTGCTATTAATGTCGTTACACGTACGTTAGGTATAAGTAGGCGTTAATGTACTTATGTGAAATGGGATGAGTCGCGCCTATACAGATTTTATTATTTTTATTCACGTTTGGGTTAAGTTCATTTGAGTCGGGACACGTATATACGTATAGTATAACTGTATCGACCAAAATGCCAATTCCCCTGCATTTATTCAGGAGTAAATTATAATTACGAATTATCAATGTGAAATGTCAATTGCAGTTACGAATAAACTGGTACAATTATGTTTACCTAATAGGCAAAAACTGTGCACGCTTTGGTCGTGACCTATTGACTGTCAAATTATACAGGGCTTCGCCATTGCCAATTGGTAATTCCACGTATGGACTCCTCGGGCAAAGTGGAATCTCAATTAACGACTCACTGCGATTTCTTGATCGTTTCGCAAAACGATTCTCGGTAGACCAAACGAATGAATTTGCTTGTTTCCGATGAGCCAGGAGCATCGATATTTATCGATCGTTAATAGTCACAGGCGAAAGTACAATTTTTATTTTGCCAATTCGTGTCCGTCATTTTACATGCGTACGCTTGTATAGTAAGAAGCCGGTATTAAGAGTGATATATGAAAAAAAATATCCTGAACTAAAAAAAAGATGCCTCTATGACAAGAATGTCCTTGAGATATTGCACGATTTATTCGCAATTAAATTTGTATCAATGTTCCTTTGTTATTTGTATGTGTGATATCACGACGACGAATAAAAGGACAACGATCTTCCATTCCTTGAAAACTGATCTGTTGGCAATCGTAGTAACAGTCAAGCTGTCTGTCATTATTTCATCGAGTGAATTTGAGCGTAACGAGCAAAACGATACTCCTCCATTTTTTTATCCACATTCTACACACGCCTACGATCGGTATCACCGTGACGAAATAATTTCGCAAACAAGGTCCTTTGGTATCCGATCGGTCTCCGGGGATACTAATATTGGTTACGAGTGTAGTCAGTTGACTGAATATCGGTAAGATTGAAAAGACTCAAAGGAGACAAAGAGAAATAAAAACAAGAATAAATAAACGTTAGATACGACGATGGCTTTGGTGTTTAGTACATATATATATATATATATATGTCTTTAGTACGTATTATGTATATGCCAAAGAAGATGATACGTAATGGATGCCTCGGGATTTCAGCGGAGTATCATGTAGAGTTATGCAAATTTGTATACCCGAAGATAATGCACGCTTAGTGCCCTGGGCCACCAAAGGGGGCCACGCACGGATGTAAGCGGCGTGCACGTGATTCAACGAAGAAGATCGTGCACGAAGCGGCGTCGTGCAATTAAAATGAAAATGGCGAAAGGTTGACGAACAACTAGAGCCGTGAGAAGTAGTCGGGGGCCGCGAGCTATGGCGGAATTCTGCATTAGGTCATCTCTCCTCTCGCGTGCGTCTCTGTATAAGAGACTAGAGTGAACGTATTATAAATACAGCTGAGCATCCTTAAAGTTCACTTCGCAGTGTTATTATTATTCTTAGTGCCATAGAAAAATAACGAAAACAACAAGTTTTTGGGAAGAGCCTATGTAACATGTCCTGAAGCTATATTCACAGGAGAAAGGATTTCCATGAATAGTATCTCGGGAAAGTTTGCACTGCAGTAACAGTACAAGATATCGATACGGGCATTACTATTTCTATTGATTATGGATTATTATTGATTTCTGTATTATTCCATGTTTCCTGGTATCAGTATTTGTTTAGTTTTTGTCACTGATTGTACGAGAATCTATCCTACTTCGTGAATCGTTCCGTGCTTGTCCCCTTCTTCGTCCCGAGGACCTTTTTAAAGACATGTAGACTGTCGGTCGCTCTATTGGTAGCGGATCCGCAAGTGTAAACGAACCATAAAGGATCGGTCGCAGCCCTGACATTTCGCCGAGCGCGAGGCCGCTCACATTAATTTACATTACGTTTCTTGCCTCTGCCGTCGGTTCCTGATTCTCACTTTCTCTTGTATGAATCTATACGAATAGATTGTATAGTCATCGGTATCGTTCTGGGATTAACTTATGGCGAATGCCGATCTCATGGAACTTCATTGCGATAAGGACCATCGACACTGCATATAGATATATATATATTTTTGTGTATATATTGTTCAGGTTTCGGGATTGATACGTTTGTGAATCGCCGGATATAGTTTCACTTTTTCGGTTAGAACATTTTATGCCTCTGGTATAATGGATAACGCCAGAAATCGCAAGGTGCGTTCGCTAGCCATAATCGGAAATGAAAATATTTGTTGAATTATGTAAGAAATTTTCGAAAGTCGACGTTGCGTTACGTGAGATGATTTCGAGACGAATCGAATGTCAGTTGGTAACATTTTACAACGTCCCGTCATTTATTTATTGAAAATTATTTTATTATGCGGGTATTCACTGGGCAAAGTGAGAGTTTATAATATTGACATACTTAATGAATGTTCAAAATACGCAAAAGTTTTTGATTAAGTTGATATACAGAAGAAAAAAAACATGTATTTATTAATAATTTTATGATTGCTGGCAACCCTTTGTAATTTTGTGTATTAAATTTGCGGTTCTACAGGCGCACACTCGACCTATTATGAATCGTTAAAGTTCCTATGCTAGTATCTATTTATATATATAAATATGTATATATCACATTACATGATACATAAAAGGCATAGGAGGGAAGAGGGAAAAAAATAGAATTGGAATATTAAAAACAGAATCCGTTGCGTATCGTGTACTTAAACGTATGTGTATATTCGTTTAACGATTTTCTAGAAATAGAAATGTCATACTGTGCATCTCAATTTGAATACATCATTATTGTCCGCATTACAATTCAGGTAATTAAAATCATAGCTTATATTATTTATATTTAGAAAACTCTCTTTCTAGCACAGGTACAGGAGTCATGAAACTAGCCAATCTAACGAAATTATATTTAAATAAAATTAAAAGCAAGCTCTCATTAAAATTCGAATAATTTGAAGTATTTATAAGTTAACGTAGCAAGAAATCTTTTAGAGATTCATCCAATACAAGATAAAAGATATCTTGATTAACATTTTACATATACGTATACATATGATATATGCTGTTAATTATTTAAATCGTTTTATACCTCGGAGCCCTCTAACAATACAAAATGAATGTTACTTTGTTTAAGTTCCTATGACAAAGTTAACATAGTAATACTTGAAGAAATTAGCTGAACATTGTCGTACAATCGTCTTGCACAATTGTCCCTAGGAAAGTCAGGCTGTTTCGGGCAAACTGTTTTCTACCAACTAATTGCTGTTCGACGAGTGAATTGCTGCGGCCAGCACTTGTTGCATTTGTATCCTGACGTCTAATTTTTTGTCGTCGGGTATTTGCCTTAAAATTGGTAACAGTGATAACAAAAACATTTTGTCGTAGTCCTCCTCGTCAACTATACGTTGACTACTGTGCGACGATAACATGTCCTGAATTTCCGTATCAAATGACGTTAGCGATGCCTCGCACAATTGTTTTGGATAATGCGTTCGCGTTTTGAAGGCAGTTCCAGTATGTAAATAATCCCTCGAAGTACCAGCATGTGTTACTGGCATATCATATTCCTCTATCACTGGATTGTCCATCTCACCATCACTTTCTTCAGATTTGAAGTGGTTCACGTATCCTGAAGTGTTTCTAGAAACGTAAAATCATGTAGTAAAAACTGACTTTCTCTTTCAACTAAAATAAAATAATATAATATGAATCAATACCGTTTAGTTTCTACCGTAGGCATTAAAAATAATAACTGATCGAAGTACATATATTTTTTCCGTTTACGGCCAGCGGGTCCTGGTTTCTTTGAGCGTTGAAGTTTCAGCTCTTTCATAAAATAGTCCCTGATGTTTCTCCACTTTCCACGTAGATTTTTCTCTGCAAAAAAGAAACATCAAATACTGCATAAAGCATCAAATAACTATATAAGAACTTAATCAATGAAAAAAGTTTAAATCAGTAAAACAGTTATTATTCTTAAATTTGTAATATCCTATACCTTTCTTACGATACATTAAGGTCTTGTATTTCTTTTTATATAATTCAAGACTCTAGGGTCAAACGTCCCACGTTTAAAATGATTATTTGAATTATCGCTAAAAGCAGTCTTTTTTTCTCCAAAGAAAATTATTACGCACTAGGTACAACCGAATCCATAATCCATCCTACCATATCCAATGATATAAAGGAAAGGAGAGCCGACAGTGCCGACATGTACAAAGTAAAATTAATGTGTCGTGAGTTCCCGCGCGGACAGAGGTCAGCACCGTAGGCAAGAATCGCGAGACGATCGTCTGCAGTTCGATAAGAAACGCTCCGGATTCCAGGGTGGTAAGAAAAGCACCTCAAGAAGATAAAGATTAAACCGTTGAAGGAATGAAGGGTAGATCGATTATTAAAGATATAAATAAAAATAAATAATTAATCCATATCCATTACCTTCAACATTTCTCTCTTTATCCGTAAAGTTCTCCCAATTGGGTACCATCACCTGACAAACTTCATCCCACGCGTTCATTTTGGCGTTGCGGTCGTTGTACTCGTCGCAATTGACGTCGTAAATGGCTGGCCGCTTCTCGATCTCAACGATGAATCTTTCGGTGTCGAACATCGCGTTAAGCCGGGTCTTCCTCTCCTCGATCCCGGCGTCATCGGCCTCCGCATAGGCATAAGAGTGAATATTGGAAGCCGTAACGAGAGACGCGTTCCTTGCTGCTTTTGTGCTGTTATGCTGTTGATGTCGGCGGCTGCTACTACTACGACGCGGAACGGGTTCCAAGCGCGGTTTGGCCGTTACTGCTGCGGAGAAACCGTTTCTCTCGTTCTCTCACTTGCCGTCGGGTGAACGTTGCGCCATGGCTGCGGTTGCGGCTGCGGCTGCGGCTGCGGAATCCACGCGGCGCCATTGCAAAGCCCCTTCTCGTTTCTACATGGTCGGAACATCCGGCTATTGACTTCCAACCTGTACACGATGATGGGAACACGATCGATACTTATTAACAATATCAATTTATATATATACTTGGATTTTTTATGAATTTCATACCCTACGTTATAATTTATATATTGTTCAAAAACTTCTCGGAACTGATTGTGTAATTTTGTATTATATTATGTATCAATTAGAGTTTATATAAAGTTTGTATAAGGTTTGTATACGGAGAGATTTGTATTTAGAGAACAATATTTGTTTAACGAATGGAATTAGGACGGTATGAATAGACTTTTTTTTAAATATTTTTATTTGTAAAATGTAGACAATCTTTCTATTTCGGATAGCTATTGATATATGAAACTAATATATACTAGTATATATTAGTGATAGGGATATAAGTAAATTCAAGGAACTAAAGTTCGCAAAGCGGATTATAATTGCTAGTTCGTTGCTATGATGTATTTTATTACACCGTGAAATATTACTTAATAATCTAGCATAATCATCACGGGCAATATCGAATAACGTCTTTCCTTGAAGTGCCATATAAAATTCTCTCTAATAAAGTATATTTCATCACTCGATTAATTAAACAAACATCTCTTTAACAGTATGAACTTACTCTTTGGCAGAAACAAGATACATTGCATAGTAGTAGATTTTAACATTAACTGAATCATTTCCAGCAGTCGGTATTAATAAATTAATAGAACTCTTCTTTACCGTCAGCAAATAATCGTTATATTTTTATGTTTTCAAATTTCAAGAAACAAGATACACTATAAACTTCAACTAAGTACGTTACGAATACATATTCTGTGCTATTTGAACAAACATCATTTTTCATATCAAAGTTATTTCTTAAGACACATTTTCTTCAAGAAATGCGTCCTTCTTTGCCGTAAGTGAATTCGAGCAGACGTGGCTTCATAATCTAGAGCTATAGTACTCGCATTATCGGCCCACAACTTCCTCAGCGAACTGATGACTCTCAAGAAGTACGTGACCAGTCTGCACTTCGTGACTAGCAAAACGAATAGAAAGAACGCAGTATGACTATTTGACAAGCGCAAGAGTTGGAGGACTTTCAATACGCGTGTGCCGCGCCGGTGGCGTGAGCCCATCGTATGATCCTTTCCTTTTATTGATCCGAGGGACGGGCAGCCATGACAGTCCAGCACCAATCATTAGAGACGAGAGAAGGCGTCGCCCTTATTCGTGTCTCATCTTTCTACACCGGAAAGTAAACCCGCATTCCCTGAACATTAATTAAGGATCATTTAATTTGACGGGAATCATCAGTATGTAGCTCTTCTCCCAGAGGGAACAAAGAGAGAAGACATAGAACTAGAGGGAAAATAAAAGCATCCTTATTGGTTGGAACAAGAACGAATGTATATACATTGTATTTGATTACGTTATAATTTATATCGTACATCATAATAGCATCCTTATATGTTCAACCACCTTTATATTATAATTATTTTCCAGCAGACGATTTCCTTTCTACTGTCAAGGGTAATGACACGTTAATTCCATGCCCTTTACCACGCGGTAACGATTATATTATGTATATCCTACTCACTTATTTTTACTATTACACAGTCATATTTGGACACTTGATGCCATTGTAAACTTTCGCTTACCAGACTACAGTTTTTTAAAAGATTGTCAAAGGTGCTGATTTCAAACAGACAGCTAAGCAAATCTCAATCTGTAGTTTAATCGACTCACGATTAAAATGCGACATCTAGGGGACTCATCGAAAGTCATAATAAGGTAGCCCTTTAAAAATACCTGACTTACGAACAAACTAAATGCAACTTTAATACTGAATAATAATAATTACAGAAAATCACTATAAACATATACACTATTTAGTCAATAAGCTGTGTATTTTTGCATTTATACGTTCTCATTCTATCTTTTACAATGCTACAAACATACGATATTTGTAGAGGATTCAGTGTGGTTACATCCAATAGGTGGACACGTACGCGCGGGTTTTTCTGGACCAATAGGAAGACATCTGATGGTATGGTTCGATGTACTTTGAATACAGTGGAACGAAGAAAGGAAGACAATGACTTGAATTTATCCTCATTCGCTTATACATACAAGCAATGTTGTGTACGTGTTACAGAGGTGTGATGAGCCAGCGAAGTAGGGAAGGTTGTCTGATGTTGGCAAGTCTGTTTAGACTGAGAAAAAGAGATGAAGCGAACCCTGTTTGTATATAAAAGAGAGCGAGGGATTGACTGGCTGAAACCGTCGAATGAAATATCCCCAACTGAATCCTTCCCCCCATTCGAGGCGACGCTAGGCAACGCGGTATTACGGCGTTTACGTCGAATTATTCGTTCAGTCGCCGGCCGGCACGATACAAGAAAGCATCTTCGCTCTTCCTCCATTCCTCGTGAATCTTTCAACGTCCAACCCAATCTTCAGCAATGGCTAGTGAATTCCTTGGAAAAAAGTACAAGCTCGCCACCAGTGAGAATTTCGATGAACTCATGAAAGCTCTTGGTACGTATTGAGTATTTTGTAACATATATTAAAAATGAATGGAGTACACTGCTGCTTATATTATCAACCTTAATTAAGGACACAGATTAATGAGGATTTGGATTATATTCTGTACTAAAATAGAGATTGAAACCTGTGGACTTTATATTGTGTTTACTTTACGTGGCTGTTTCTTATCTTTTTTTTTCAATTGACATTTATAATTGGTGGGAGTAAACGAATTACGTTCTGTTTAATCAATTTGACTGTTGCTAATATTTACAGTAAAGTGACTTTCACTTGTAATAATACGGTGATAAGATAACGCTTCTGTTTTGCAAATTGCCACGTTTTGTACTTTAATCTCACTTTTAAGTTCTTTTGAATCTACGGATATCAATGAAGGGTAAAGAATTTCGATAATCTCTGTTTATCACGCTAAATTCGTAATAGATCTGACCAATAAATAAAGATTAATCAATAGATATTATATCAAACCTTTTATAACGAAAGCTTTGATATGATTTTCGTTTGATACCTTTGTAGTACTTTTTATATAGAATAATATAAATTACTGAAAACGATTTCTTTATTTTATGTTAAATTAGCTATTATCTGTCGTTATTCAATGCTATAGCTGTTGAAATGAGAGAAGCAATTTTTGTAGGACGTTCAAAGTACAGATTTTATTTTTGAAAATTACCGCCAGGCCAGGCACCTTATTTTTACACGCAACTAAAATAACATGGCGCATAGTTGTAATACGGAGTTGCAGGTGGCGCAAACGAGTCCAGAGTTCATGGCTTATTACGTAATTGAATGTATAATCAAAAATGGAGTAATTTGTCTACCGTTTTTCTTTGCGCTTTGTCTTCTTTGTCCCACGGGATGCGCTTTGCTGCAGGATAAGCGTTGTTAATAAATTCACCACGAGCCTGAAGGAGGTTGTATTGAAATTGCGAATAATTGAATCAATTCTAATCCATTCACTGTCGTAGCCCATACCGATGCATCGACTCGATGGCGGACCGCCACGCCGCAGACAGTCCAATTGAAGCCCAATTTAGTCCCGGAATTCATTCTTCAATCGAGGCTAATAAATAATAATCACAGACTGAATCGACTCTCTGATGCACATACGACTCTGGGACTAATACCCTTCTCAAAACTATCATGAGTAGAAAATTGAAATTACCTTTAAGCAACATTGCTATTTCTTTCTCATTGTGTGTCTTTATCTTGTATTTCTTTTCTTGAAAAGCTTCTAGAAATTAAGTACTCTGTACATTTCTGTGCTTTAATACTCTTATCAAAAATTTCGGATAATACCTTGGCCTCTTAGGCTGGAACGAATTTTTTAATGAATGACTGATCACCAAAATGATTGAACGCCTTCAGAAACGACGTCTGTAAATATCTTTATTCGTTGATACCAATGTTTCTTTTTATGGACCTAAGTCCTCTCTTTAACGTAGCTGTAAAATCGTTATCAATTCTTTTTAAAGCCACAAATCATATTCAGATTGTGATGTATCGAGGATGATTCATTCGAATCCCCGAAATAAACACGTACATCTGTTTCAAATGAAAATTATTTGCAAATTTTAATTCCGCCAAGATTTATCACTCTGATCGATAAAACCAAACCTACTGGCGAAGGTTTGTCTTTTGTAACAAGTTACAAAAATGTATTTGTCATCCAGTTCCTCTTAACGTAACGAGAGTACTAATCGATCGTTATCACTAATACCGAAGAATTAACAATTCTCAAAAGACGAGATATGGGTGACTCGATTATTTCTACAAAACAAAATAAAAATGTCTCATGGTTTTCTCTAAATTAGTCTTACGCATTATTCTGACTTGGAAACAAAATTTTTTTTAATAAAAAAAAATTATCCTTTCACACGGGTAGTACGATTTTTAATTAATTGCAATAAATAAAAAAAAATTATACCGACGGTCCAATTCACTCGCAAAATCTTTTAAAATATTGTTAACCCTATCTACAGACTATATGCCCTTGGTCAACTAGTAACCGGTTGTGAAACGTGAACTCTAGACTTCATGGTCAAGTTACACAGATCTTTATGCACACGAGCCCTTACAGGCACATCCACGATGCCCATTGAGACGAATGAAAGACTCGTTCTGTACCAAGAATGCATACCTTATCGACCAAGCAAATACCTCGCCACTATATCATCCCTTAGATTATACCCTAAAGGTCTTTTCACAATTAATACATACTAATTTACAAATCAGTTCTCGTCATTCGTATGAAATTGAATAAATGAGTCACGCTGCAGTTATTAACTCCGATAACACTGATTGTCAACACGTTTGGAAGAATTGACGTACTAAAAAGAATATACATAAATCCGGTTTTTTTTTAGTCAACCATTATGCACTCGTTGTTGATTCCCAGGTAAATTATGTATACGTCACAATGTAGAGAGAATTACATTTATTAAGGACCAATTAAAGTCTATGCAGTATTGTGTATGTGTGTATTTAGATGAACAGACCATTCTTTTTGGTTCTGTTAGCGAACGGGTCAAACTCCAAAGTTTTTGTTTCCCAGTAACCGCACAAACGGTATTATCAAGTAATAATTTCCTTGTTCCCCCTCCATTCCTCAAACGATACAGATATAAATATTCTCCCATACTGATTAGAAAGAGTATAAATTGCTGGCGACAAGATTACAAGAGTCAGTCTCCTCTTTAACAAGTTTCATTGCAGTCTTTGACCATACTGATTTTACATTGTTCCTAATAGTATTGATAAAACAGAAATATTACAAATATGGCATTTATCGGAAAAAAATACAAGCTGGACAGTACTGAAAAATTCGACGAGTACATGAAGGCTCTTGGTGAGTGAAGAAGTTCGTACTCTTTCCTGGAAGTGTATGACAAATACTCTTTGTCGGGATTTTTTTTATTTTTGAATTTTTATTTTCCCTTGACTAAGTAAAAAAAAAAAGAAGTGTTACTCCTCACTGTTTACTGAGTAAATCTTTTCTTCGGTATGCGCTTACAATGCGTATAGACGTATGTCGACTGTGCATATTTCGTCATTTTTTAAATTTTGTTGTTTTTCTTACAGGTGTCGGCTTGGTCACAAGAAAAATGGGTGCCAGTGTTAACCCCGTTATCGAACTGAACGAGAACGATGGTGTCTATACACTCAAGACGAGCAGCACCTTCAAGAACTCTGAGATCAAGTTTAAACTTGGCGAGGAGTTCGACGAGGAGACTCCGGATGGTCGTAAAGTGAAGAGCGTTGTTACCTTGGATGGGAATAAAATGACGCAGATTCAGAAAGGCGAGAAGGAAACGATTATCGAGCGAGAATTTACTCCAACGGAAGTGAAGGCTGTGAGTAATGATTAAAATGAGTAATTACAAATAAAAGTCGATAATATTGAAGAGCTGTACAATGCTTTGAGATGTAAAATTGATAATCGTGGGTTCTTGAAGTTTCATCGTGAAATTCTTGTTTGATGATCTTTGCGTGTCCTGGCCAATTATACGTTGCGATAGTTTCCGTAATTGAATAAAGGGCACCGCCAATTAGTGCACGTCATATTTCGTGCCTCTGAATTTTGTTCGCATATGTGACTCACGAATGATTTAACTTTCAGGTCATGAAGGTGGACGATATCGTGTGCACGAGGATCTACAAAGTCCAAGCATAAAGTGAGACTGATTCAGACTTCCAAGGACGTCGGTGCAAGAAGTGGAGTATTTATCCCAAGGAATGATTTGAGTTTGTCAATTATTTTGGTTTTTTTTCTCTAATGGTTTCGGTAGAAGTTTATAATTTTGAGAGTGTACTATTAAGGGACATTGTTTTAGGAAGAAAAAACATATATATATATATATATGAATAGCATAATGAGTATGCAACGTTGTGTACGTGTTCAAATTCATATATGTTGATTTATAGTGCTTCCTAACTTCCATTATTCTTGTATTGAGTCTCAATGAAGAAATATTCCCATGAAAAAAAAAATCTCGAACGATTGTCAGTTCTGCAGAAATTTGCTAAATAAAGTTTATTATTTAAATGAGCATCGTCATATGGATATTTTGACATCATTATGTACTTTACCTTTGACCCTGATAAATGCAAGCATCTATTATCATTTTTGCATTAGTAATGCGAAATTGATCGCTGATAATAATTAAGTTGCATAATTCGGTTGGAAAAAATTCAACCTCTCTCATTAGGCCCTGATAACATTGTGAAATCTGTTATTTTTGTCATGTAAGATTAAACAATAATGTAAACATAACACTTAATACAAAAGAACCAAAGATCATGCATTCAGTTAATCAGCCTTGATTAATTTAATAGTTTCCGAAACATTTGAAACATTAGGTTTTATCGTTTATATAGAAACGAAGAAATTATAAAACTTATTACACCTCTACCTTTTTATATGTAACCTATTTTAATGTATCAATACATTATTCTCCTTTGTCGTGGCTCCATCTATCAGCACAAATTAAATTTATATATCTACGTCATTATCCTCGTCTCAAAAGTTATATCCAATCCATATTATAATGTTTCTTATGATTTGATCTTCTCAAAATAGACAATCTTTAGAATGTACATCAAAAGCTTAACAAATTCAGTCTTGTCCTACTATCGGCATCCCATAACAGTTACCATACCAATAGAGTGAGTATCACGTAAATACCGACAGATGTCACTGTTTCATTGGATAACGCGCATGCTCTCAGTGCATCCGACTATCGCCGAGAATGCGGAGCGCAGCGCTAAGCGCGCAGGCTGCCATGACAGTCTGTCATTGCCATACGAGAGTAGCACGCCGTTAGTATTTTTCGATGTGGCGTGCGTGCGTAACGCGATCGCCCATTTAACCGGTGCCCAGTGAAGTTTCATAGTTTGCCCTTAGAAACGACATAGTGCGACGTGACGGAATTATCAAGTAGGTCTACGTAATAATCAATTCCCTGGGAAATACGCGGCAATTTCGTGTGAATGGCGGTGCAGTGGCAGTGTTGTGACGTACCGTGCCGTGCTAGCTGTCAGTTTCGTAGTGAAAACCCGGTGTGAAGGTGTTCGCAATGTTAGAAGCTCTTTGAACGGAGACGTACGATTAAAAAAAAAATACGAATATAATGAATTCCAATATATATCGTACATCAAGAGGAAGTTAATTTAAAAAAGAAACATACTAAACAAGTTTCTCTAGGTGTAAAAAAAAAGCCGTTCTAGGAATTACACAAGGCTGTACAACGAATCCAATGAATAACGCTTGGGATTCTCATGAATAGACTACCTAGAGATTCTCTAGGTGAAGGTGTACCAACGATTCTCCAGGGAGACGAGACACACCTTCTTCTTAAATGTTACTGGAAGACCAAGACACATATCTGTCGCAGGACCTTCTGGTTCCGCCCTTCATTCTACATGTCTAGCATCTCCTAGACGATATAACAAATCCGGCGCATCGATTTGCGGGAAAACTCGAAGGAAGGAAAGTAGGCAGGCAGGTACCTACCTACCTACCTACCCTACTCATCTATAAGACCCTTACTGTATACACCAGACCGGTGTCTATCCCTTCAAGAATTCTCCCATGGCTCGAGACTAACTCAACGCTATGTGTCGAGAATCGTATTCTGGTGAACCGAAAGACTGGCTGCTACATTAAACAATCTTGTGTTTAGATATAAATTATATTATACAAAGATACCACGGTACCAACTGCTACTGGTGGCATTAGGTACTTAGACAGTAGCAGGAGGAACGTGACATTTGGAGAAAGAAGGCTAAGGCTGGTTTCCTGGCAAGATGTTTAATTTCATGAAAAAGGTTGCCGAGAAGGATGACAAGGAGAAACGGAAGCGAGAGAAGAAGGAACGGAAGGATGTTAAGAAACGAGATCGTGGTAGCATGTCTGCCGAGGAGTTACTGCGTCTCGACGAGGTTCGTTTACCTTTTAACGCACCTTCTTCATCCCTACAAGGTTCTTCATCCTACACCCACATTCATCGTAGCGCACCTAGCCGGATTGCTGACTAGCTAACTGAATGCGTGGCTGATCGTCCTGCTACCTTGTCTTCCTCCTTGTTCTATCCACCTATTCGTTCGTCCACCCACTGTAAACATGCTTAGCCAATCAAATTCTGGAACAGACGTTTACCGATCTTAAGACCTTGGTACTGGAATCTGCGCCCGGTTTTTCTCGCATTGATCCGCCCGAGTGTACCTAGTGCGAGTTCACTCGAGCGTAGAAAACACCAAGAGGGAAACGGAATAGTTTTCGCTTGTGTCCTTCGTTTTATACATATAGACATGACAGTGTCGGAACTTCTGTGATATACATAGATAGGATATGGTGTCGTTTGAGCTTTGTGCTAGAATGTCGTAACGTTTATTTAACACTGATAAATATCCGTATTGGTATTTACACAATTTACTTTTGAATGTCGATCTTTTCTGTATAAGGATTATGGGTATGTTCTTAATAAAAGATTTGATGCGGTGTAATATAGTATATTAGTCGTTTTAAAAGTTTGTCTATAAGGCGTGTACGCTTCTCAATCATTGAACTTGCCGAAGATTTTATCTCATAATCATATGGAAACGTGTCAAAAGCTCTCGTGCCTTGGGTATAGAGATTGTAAAGAGTAAACAAGCCACGTGTAAATGTTTTCTATGAGATATTGACTTTTCGCGGTTCGAGCCTACAGCACTGCTTTAGAAAAGTTTTCTAGCGATCGTTACAACTCCACCCTTCAACGCCCTCACCCGAGAAACAAGAATTTTAAGCACCTTCATCCGTTTCTAGCCATGTTTAAGTATCTTCAGACACTTCTTGTCTTGTTAATTATATATTTTCTCTTTTTTTGTTTATCCAAATCAACAGGTACGGAGATCATTGAAGATCCGAGGCCGTCGCAAGGAAAAGGAAAAGCTTCCAAGTGGTATCACTGCGGATTACAGTGCTTCCTTCTTTGCCCAGTTAGACAGGGATCTCTTGGATAACGTTCACCACTCTGCTAGTACGAGCTGGACCCGTACTCCGGATGGATTGACTCAGAGCGACTCATCGGAAGCATCCTTGACCTCGTTAACAAATGCATCAGGGAAAACTCTACCACCATTGCCACCAAAACCTCCAAAACGTGGAATTCTCAAAGGTCCACGACTCAGCATCACTAGTATTACTGTGGAAACTGGAGTAGTGCAAAATGGCAATGAGAATCATCAAGATGCAAATGTCCTCGTCAGGAACACTTTACAGAATGAGGTTATAGCTTATCAGAATGTCCCAAATCTTTCATCCTTGTCTGTTGGTAAGGATGAGCCTTGTAACGAAGAAGAATCCTATAGGAGGAGTCCACAGCACTTACATCATCAGGATAATAAGCTCCTTCAAGTGGTAACCAGTGCTAGTCCATCTGCTGATTCCTTGACGGATACAACGAATTCAAGCTTTGCTACACCACCCTTTAGCCTCTCGCCCGTCGGTGAATCTCAGGGTTTCTCAAGGTGGAGATCCTCTGCTTCCTTTGAGGATCAAGGCGTCGAGCTGGTATTGCCTGAGATAGTACCGCTCAAGTTACCCGATCCACGGGAGTTAACTATACAAAGACAACCACCACCCAGAAATGACTTTGGATTCTCCCTTCGACGTGCTGTGATTGTGGAACGTGGTGCGAACGGTGTCACGCAGATGAGGCCCGTCATTTTCGCGGAACCCGGTGCCATGGTGCAAAATAATAATGATACCGGACTCTTACCTGGTGATAGGCTCATCGAGGTCAACGGGATCAATGTGGATGACAAATCGCGTGAAGAAATCATTGATCTCATCAAAGGTTCTGCTAATTCTGTCACTGTCAAGGTATGTAGAATCTATCATTATCATGCGTTGATTTTTTAAATTCTTAATTTTTGTTTGTAATAACTACAAGGTCTTCAGAATTATAGAAATTATCGTTACGGGACATAGTCGTTATCTTCTCTAATCTGTCTTATCGATGAATTATCGACAACTGTCAAGTATTGACTATGACCTCGACAAGTCTAATCGCACTTTCGTCACGGAAACTCAGTTTTCCGCATCCGTTATAACATACAGTCGCGTTATCATTAAAGGAAAGCAGCATAGTGGCTAACCATGTTTGGATAGGGGACATCCGTAGAAACGTAAACCTTACGAGGAAAACCAAGCAGGAAATATCTCTGAGGAAACTTGTAGTAAGCATGGAATTTTACAAGATCAGCATATACATAGTATACGCAATAAAAAAGGAGAAGAAAAAATATACAAAAAAAAAAGAAGTAAAATAATTATGGCTTCTCAGCTCCTTTATTCGGCTACACCGCAACCCACATTACTCTTGGTACGTGGCACTTTGGAATATTTCAGGTAGACGGCCCTGCACGTGCCACAATCATACACAGTACATTTCTGATGGCTATACCTACACTGCGTTGCATCCCTTTCTTTCTGAAGAATCATTGTGAACTAACCAAAGTCACAGAGTGTGTAGACCTTTGCGTATCCAAGAGGATAGATTCGAATAGAAAGCAGCGGCCATTGGCGTAGCCGTGTAAATTGGCTTCCTGACTAGACTGGCTATAAAACAGCTGGTTTAATAAACTCCTCTATAATGTAGCATAGGTGGCACGTAGATAACTATCTTTAGGAGCATAGAAAAATTATGCTATCAAGGTCTTGACACTATTGCTACCAATTAGATATTGAAACAGTCATCTATACGTGTAACTTTCACAACTGACGATCTGTCAATTTCAAATGACACAGCTGCTGCAAACAAGCTGATAACCTGTGTATTTCAATTTCTTCGTGTATTCTCGATTATTATGTAAACTTGAAAACCTGTCTGGACATATGCAATGTATAGACGGCTTGCATGACACGAGTTCAGGTAAATGCTGGAATATCATGTAAATACGTAAAAGGATACTATTGGTTACGTTTTTGCTAATTCTATAGTAACAATTGCAACCTGTAAAGTTTTAACGTTAACCTCGATTCTCTCTTGCGAATCGGTACCGACCGGATGGCCATAAAATAGAATTTCTACATGCACTATTTTTACGTGCCTCTTTGCCCCCCCTCAATGAAAATGCAGAACGTAAAGAAGTAATGCTTCCTGGTATCGTTTTTGAAGATCTAAGCAGAGAATGAACGAAGGAGCTGCAGACAAAAAACTGTATCACTTAAAGTAGACCGAGTAAAACGCAACGGCTTAAGCGTTAAGCGAATTCTTGGATAGGCGCCAGAATAAACGATTTTTGAAGAGTCGACCGAGTTCGTTGAGCCTTATGTTGCACGAGGGGTTGTTGTACACCTATGTCTTCTGCTACCCTATTCGTGGAGATGCTGATACCTTTATTTTTTTTTTCTTTCCATTATTCCAGTATTGCACGAACGTGGGGAACAATGCAGGGAAGAAGCAATTGGACGAAGTATCGTTCCTCCCGTTCCATGTTCCGTGTTCCTAGCAATAGTGAACAATGAAGGGCTCGCAGTGCTCGCGGTACTAGGAAACACTGACTCACTCTATGTTGCTTTATTGTCAGGCTTTGTTTTTCTTTTTTTTTCTCTTCTTTTTACGTCTATTATGCTTCGATTAATATCTTGCTGGCGCTGTGACACAATTGCGTAGGATACCTTTATCTACCTGTTTCACCTACTTTGTAGATATTTACTGTACGCGTTTTTTTTTTGTTTAGTCAGCCTTTATTTACTCTTGCGTATATCTGGAGTTGAGTTTCTAGTTAATCTATCTTCAGGGTATTCGGCTTATCATTTCCTTGAATAAGATAAGCGCATTAGAGTTCTACTTGAAGAACATTGATGTAGTGCCTTTTTTTATTGGATTTATGACTTTTTCTCAAGGATATTTGTAATGGCTGTTATCAGCGTATCAAGCTTAATCATTGTCTCAACGATATCCAGCACTTATACGTCGTTTAATAAGCACACACGATATGAGATTTAGTTAATATAAATTTTGTTTTAAATTTCTTTTCAACGCGAAATACTTGGAAAAGTCTTGATCAAGTTTTTCTTTCCATCTTTGGCAAATCACCTGCACCGATTTTCTCTTTGGGTTGATTTACAACTTTTACACTCTTTCCTGTCGATCGATGTGCGTGTACGCACGCGTGCATACGTAACGTTCGAGCCAAGAAAAATTTAGCATACAATGGAAGGTTACGTATATATAGCTATCCTTTTTACCGCCTGTAGCATTCTGAAATTGTTTGGCCTAGATCGCGTGCGATTTCCTGACAGTCATTGCAATTCACGATCCAACCGCGATTTGTGAATCGCTCCAATTCGTGCGGGTAAATCGGGTCAGGATCGTCTTGATTTCGCTCACGAGATTTTTATTGATTTTCAAAGTCAATTTTCACCTGCTATTCGAAATATCTATGCTCTTCGTACCAAAGCTTATACTTAAGACTTTCTTGCGAGAATCATCGAATGGTCTTCCAACGTGGCGCCACTTTCTTTGCTATTTGTTAATGCGTCTCGCTCGGCGTTCGCGGCAAAAAAATTCTCCGCGGCGTGAACACATGTGTTACGAGTCAGAGAATCTTCGTAGACGATGACGCGTTGCATTACGCGATTCACAAGAGATCACACGAGATCGACTGGGATCGTGATCGCGGAGAATCACCGCTAAAGAAACTGCAGGATAAACTTGATACACGAGAAAGTGTAACAATAATGGCTTTTTGGGTGTCATTTTTGAAAACTATAATTCCCCGGCATCAATTCCAACGGGAACTGGGTATATACATAAAACATACACAGACGCTACGTACACGTTGCGATGGCTTCCGCCTTTGAAGCCTAGTTTATTTTCTTTAACCTGTCACGACGTCACTATGCCCATATCATTACCACGTTACATTGGATTTCTACGAAGGAAGATGCTGCACCACGATCAGACGTTGAAAATCGACTTATTCAGTATAGTTATTGGCTAAATAAAGGAAGCCGAAAAACAGCCACGACTCTCTTGCAAAATGATGTTTGACAAATCTCACAGCATTTTGGTTCACTGCCGTGGACCAATAATAGCTCGCCTGACTCATACCCTATATAAAACTATACCTACTTCAGACTGACACATATAAATAGTGTCTTACGAAGAAGCGGTCACGGCACTCTCTCACGATCCCTTCATCCTTCCACCGCCTGACTACCCTCACTATGAACGCTTTACTCTGAAACTCACTTAAAAGTCGCCTGGCGCTATAAAAATGGGGTAAAAAATAAATATCGCCAGAACAACGACTACGGATATTCTCACCCCTTACAATGACTTCAACAGGAAAATTCACTTTCTAAGTTTTCTAAAACACAGCATCAAGATTTGCAACCGAATAATGGACATTCTCAGGCAAGCTTCTTTGATTCGGGCTGATAAGTTTTTTTCGCGTAGATGAGTATCACTGCGCGTAGTCGATATTAGTTTTCCTCGTTAGTAGCAGCCAGGGTTCCTGTCAATGGAACACGTGGCCGTAGCCCGAAGAGTCTGTTCATTGGCTCGTCTTTTATGTACCGTTTGTTTGCAGACGGTGGGGGCAAGGACTTTCTTTAAACGGGTCACCTTGTATACACGAGTTCCCTGGATATGTAATCAGTCTGTATATACATATCCACGACATTCCGCACCTACGTGCGTTCCCCACGACGCTTCCGACTCTTTTATCTCTCGGTTGCATTTTTCCGGCTGCGGTTGCGCAACCCGTTTTCTGATTTGCTAGAGGAAAAAAGGGGGTCACCCGGTATATCGTGTTCGAATAAATAATACTAATGTACTGGCATTACGCAGTATCGATTGTGTTTGTCTCTTAATATCGTTTAATTAGTTCACGCTTTATTATAACCATGCTATTATTATTATTGTGCATCCAAATGCATAATACCGCTCTATGCACGTACTGCAACTGCAGACGCGTTTCTTCGGACCTCCTGTTAAGGTTATACATCGGGGGGGGCCCTATCTCTTACGTCCTTACAGGAAGCAGGATGCTGGTACGTTCAATAGGCGACGTGGCTGTTTTCAAGAAAGCCGCCACGCTCGGGCCCGAGCACGTGAGATGAATTCTCTACCGATGGATGTCAGTACTTGAGTTCGAATTTGACGTCTTTTATCTTCTATCCTTTTATATCGTCTAGCTGGTACACCTTTCTTTGTTCTTTAATTCAGCCGTCTCTCTTGAACGTTGCGTGCGTCACGAAAGAAAAGCGGCACGTGATGCACGTCTTCTTTCGTTTTCGTAGGCTGGCGCGACTGTCGAAAGTGCTCGATGATTCCTTTAACGCTTATTAATGACGACTGAAAGTCACCGGTTCGATTTTCATGGCGACTTGCCCAAAGGAAATATTGGAATACTTGGCCAAGCTTCGTACGAATTATTTCTGCCTCGGACAGGGGCTGCGGTTGACAAATAACCCTTATGGAAGATTGTCAGAGGCATTCTTGTCGGAGGCGCAATACTCCGTGCGTGCGAGTGAGTAGAGGCGAGACCTCTCTGACCACTCAGACTCATGACTACTCGGCTTCTAGTGTGCGCTACTCGGCCTATATACTCTTCAACTCCCCGTGGCTGTCAACTTCATTTAGGAAGGGTACGCCAATTGCTTGGTAGCTATTGTTGCTGTACTCTGATAGCAATGACTTGCGTGCGGATGAAAATTATTTGGTACATTTTTTCACTACTCTTCTGTCTACAGACTTCACTTTTTCGAATGGATTTATTTTGCGGGAGGGCAATGATCGTGGGTTACGTAATTCCCTTTTATAGACAATCATCCATCGATCTGTATGAAATTACAAGCGATGCATCACTCCTCGATGTAAATAAACGTTTTTCCGTGTCTTTAAATAATCGTGTTTATTCGAATTTCGTTACTTCCGTACCTTTTTTTTTACAGATACTTCTTGCCGACTGTACAAACAAACCGGACACTCGCTCGCTGCTGTAAATTAGTGTTTCGTAACGAGTCTCTGCGTCACGAAAGTGCGCCAGAAACGTGCCACGCGCTAAAATATATTGCTCGTGATAATTTATAATGGATTTATGAATAAATAATTATTCGAAATATGTTGTTCACCGAACAATGTTCAAATTAGAAAAATTTATTTAGTATACAAAATTAGTTAGATTGGTTTATTGACTTATTAATTAATTCAAAGAATATCAACATTTCCTGATATACATTATGTTAATGCGTTACTGGTGTCTGATATAATTATTTAATAGGAACAGTTTTTATGAACAACAAATCGAATATGCATGCATACGAGTTATGTACTGATGCATATATATGTATATATGTATATACTAGTAATTTCTGTATACACGAACAGGCTGATTCAAGCCCCAGTATTGTTGCTCCCACGAAACAATGAGAGCATTCTGCCATAGTTAATTGTTCTTCTTACGAAGCCCTACCCGTAGACCCTCCTCGACGGTTGACAATGCTGGGGTCCTGTTTTACAATGCTTCACGTGAAGTCTTGTCCGATCATAGAATTAAGGATTCTCAATTTTCTTCTCACTTCATTCATAGCCTTATTATTTCCATGACAATATGTCATTAGTTTATTGAAAAATAAAATTTACCTTAACATTCTATTTCATGAAAATAACCAGTAATATTTCTTTCTTACCCATCATGCACTTCGAGTCTCATGACGAACGGATATGATGACATGCGTGTCTAGGTTTTCATGCAAAGCGCTGAACTTGCTTCTTTTTTTAACGGACACCTTCCTCAGCGTTACTCGGGTGACAAGTGCGATAGAACACGCACGAGGCCATTTTGCAACTTTAAGAAAGACGTGAATTTTATTTGATCGTTTTTGCAGACTCAAATTTTATGGTATCGCTCTTATCGATTCTTTGCATTCTGTTCATGATTGTGATTATCGTTGCAGGTGCAACCGGTCGCAGAGTTGTCAGAACTGTCGAGACGAGGTGGCAGCGACGGGCGGCACGTGGAATTGGCGGCGGCGAATATTCGCGGTGGCACGTTACGTCGCTCGGGCAGTCTGCGTTTTCATCATAACACGGTGAGTCAACGATCTATATTAATCGATAAGAATCGCCGGAAGAACGCTGCCACTCGTGCTGAGGAAGCACGTGCCGAGACCCCATTTCCGGTCGAAAGAGAGTCACGCGAAGAGCCATGGAAACATGGTTTAAGGATCAATCAGACGCTTCACAAGACAGAATCACTCGACACCTTTAATTCTAACTCGTATATATAGATATATATATATATATTTTATCTATTAAATTATCGAATATCTATTAGAGTCAATGTACGAAAACTTTCTCTCTACCAAATAATTCCCACGTCACTCCTAATTGGCATAATTAATACAATAAGCGCTAGGTACTCCATTACGTGTATTAAAAGCACGTCAACGTTGCAGTTGGGCCTGGATAAATCATACGAAGTATATTTAAAATAGAGCTCGTGAGAGCGACCAAGATAACGGTCCCTAAGTACGTCTATGTAGCCTCGATAATTAATTAGCCAGACCAAGATTAATTTAACACAACAGCGACACTTCGGCTGTCTCATCTCAGCAAGTAGCATGCGTGTCTTCGTTCTGGATCCCTTGCGTGCGTGCATATCCATATGCGTGTCATGCAGCGGTTTGGACAGTGGCGCCAACTAGGTTTCGCATTTTGCGTTTTATTTACTAAACCGGTGTCCGTTTCACTCGTGGGAGCGTGAGTCCCGTGCCGATATGCGGTAGCCAAGAGGGAATCAGCTGTCTGCCGTGAGAGAATGGCTCCCGCGTTATAAGAGAGCGTAGATATAGGTACACCCAAGCACAGAGAGAACTTGGGGAGTAAGAAGAAAAGTGGCAGAGAGTATAGAAGACACCATAGAGAATCGTGCAGGTATAGTAAGTAGCGAAGTGGATGGGGAGGTAGGCTGTTGCTTTCCACCCACATTCCCTGGAGCGGCTCAGCATAGTAATCGCATAACGGTACCACCTTCGTATCGTAATGCCTCATCTCCACTAGTCGAAGAACTCTAACCCCGTAATGGCTACGTGGAACTATCCCAGTGAAAAAGAGTTTTCGCCTCTTGATCCTATCGGAGTTCTTGGAGTGAACCGATTTCTGTGTGCTAATACTTCGGTATCGTATTGGATGAGTATGTATGGACACGTGGTAAACGTTATATTTCTGTGGTATTAGCTTGGAATCAGAATTCGATAATAGAGTATCTATACTGATATCGAATGTCATTGAGTTTAATGATTGTTTGGTAATCGTGGGCGGAGCCTGATTAAAAATGAAATCAGACACATTTGCGCAATTCGTTACTGGTTATAAGTGAAATGTGTTTCTTGCATGGGATTTTGTTTTATTTTTTTTTCATGCACCTTTTTTCTTGTTATTTTCGTCGTGCTCGTTAGTCTCGAGAACGCTCAAACACGGCAAAGCGCCTGGTGACAATCACGACGTGTCGGAGGGCCGAATTTTGCTGGTTGGCTGTAAGGGTCGAGCCCTCTGCATTCACGGCGTTAATAATTAATTCAAAGGGTTCCCTTGCCGCCCCTTTGACGTCACTAACGCCGTACATATATGAATACACATGTAGTTGCACTGTAGTCGATCTGTGATTAAAGTGTCACGGGTCTAGGGGACTGTCTTATGTTGGGATTCGTCGAAAGATGGCACCTGGAAAATATGTTTTACTCATGGGCGGACTACGAGTGCTACGATTGTTTAATCCAATACAGAAAGTTTCAATCTTATCGGTCCACGACTGAAGGAATAACCGCTCGACCTATCACTGGGTACCGCGCTATTAATAATTGCCTTTATTTAATAATCACTGACGATAAGCTTAGCTCGTTGCGCCGCCATATTTTGTGGAATTCTTCGTCACGCCATTCGATGATCTCTTGTAAACAACAAAGGATCCATTGTTTAGGTACTCGAGCTAAGCTGTCTCTTGGATATCCTTTTCGTTCCACTTGATATGTTTGTTTATTTTTTGTCTGTTTGTCTGCCTCTCTTTCTCTTTTTATTATTTACTTTTTCACATAAGAAACGAGAGATCACGGCGCTATGTGTTTTGCACGCCTAATGGATATCGGCCAGCAGTCGATAGATTGATTAAACCTTAATTAGCGTCATAGAGAGTACCGAGAAAGAGGGTCAAATCACTTACATTATAAATAGGCATGTAGTTGTGTGTATTTATATAGAAAATAAGCGCACGTAAATCAGTGATGACAAATCGCTCGTAAAATATTTTACGTATCGAAAGTAAACTTGACGCTGATCGTTCGTGCCGTGTGCATCCTCCATGAAAATTTAATTTATTCAGGCAGCTTGGCGATCAGCAACATTTATAATGAGATTCTCGCGCAAAAGTACATACATTGTAACCTTTCGTGTTTTACATTGCGCGAGCTTTTCTATGCGCGCGAACTTCAAACGGAAAATGCGATAATCGCTTCACTGGGCATACTGAACGACTTAACGGTACAGTGCGTCGATCGCTTAGTGTCGCGACGATCGCGTCTATATAGTAATTATTCAGGCCGACAAACGAGAGGCGTGCCTCGTTCGTGATCTACGTGAAAAACCTTCACGACGTTTACATTATGTTAAAATGTTACGTTACGTTATGTTAAATGTCAAGAGAAATCATAAGTCGGTACCGGTGTCGTGACTCATGACCGGTAAATATCGTGATCGTAGTGGCCCGCACTTATGACGCATCTAAAAACTATGTCTACGCATATCTCATACATCGGACTTCTTTGTATTATTGACTTTTTATTCTTTTTACATATTTGTATTTAATTTTTAGCTGATACCATGCGATTTTCTTGTTTTGGTGATTCATTATTCGAATGGATTCACGGGATTGGCCTCTTGGTCACTTTTTATAAGTATTCCCGCTATGTTCTTATTGAGCCATGCAGTCGGTAGTGTAGGATTCTACTATATCGACGGATGGTCTTCATTCGTTGTATTTGGTTATTATGCAGTGGCGACATCTTATGCCGATGTAATTGTCGGTAGAGTAGATTTCTTTTATTTTTTGTATTAAACCGCATAGACTGGTGCAATCTGGTGTTGTTCGGTGTACTCATAAGAATCTGCATAAGGAACACGAGTTTTCCAATTACAAAATTCTTTCTATCTACTTTTAAATGTCGATGGTATTTTTAGAAATTGCATTAGTTCCCATTTTTTGCATTTTTTATCAACCTATCAAGGAAGCTCGAGCGCCAACGGTAAATTCATTGTCTCGATGCCCATTTAAGGGTGCAAATCAGCTCACAAGAATTTTTACTCGCATTTCTTCATTCGTATTGCTCTAGTCTAAATCTCTTCCGCAGTCGTGAGTTTAGCGAAATAGAAAAGTATCATTGCACACGTGCACATGAGTTTCCTATATGCGGCGACGCAATATGCCTTTTTTGGTCGCCGCTATTTTCATATTTATTTGTCGATTCAATTCCACTCCGTTAACTCCCATCCCTGCTTTACGCTTTATGTATTTTTATTTCTCTTTGTCTCTCCGCCGCATCTCCCGCAGCGACTACACTTTTCCCAACGACAGCAGCGACGACAACGACGCAGGCTGCTTGCCTTTTTTGGCCGGCGGGTATTTCGATTTTTACCAGTTGTCCCCTCGCCGATTCTCATGGTCGTCGAATTCGTTCTCACATCGTTAGATCGCTACCCAACTACCCTGCGATATTACAGCTAATTAAAATCCTCCCTATTAACGCTCCTTATAAAATCCGGATAAACGATCCTCTAACTGGTAATTCGATCGCGTTCAAGGTCATTTAGATATCATACGCAAATCGAGCAAATGCAAATTATCACGCGTCTTATCTCTTCCAATAGCGCTAAACCTTAAATTTATTCACAAACGACGATACATAATATAAGTAAAGTCTCGCGAACGACATACAGTCTTTAAAGCACGAAAAATCACAATAGATCCTAAAACGTTTTTTAAACGTACCAATAAAAGAAAACGTCCAACATAAAAACATTAATCGACAAGGAGAAGAGACCAGATTGCGAAATATAATCGTGTAACGCCCGCAAAAGGGCACGAAGTGGAATGACGTCAAGCTATCGGCTTTATATAAATACGAAATTCCCCCCCCCCCCCCCCCCCAAAAAAAGGGTTCTTGCATCGCCTACGCCCACTGCGATAGCAACTCATCCAGCATGCATCGCGCTTACGTTCTTGGCTACTTCTCATCGTGCCACTACAATCCTCCATATGCGTTTCATGCATATACATATCTCTAATACACTCCATATGATATCTCAGGGGATCCCAGTATCCTTACAGTCGGAGCAGCATCCAATGCAACTGGTGCAGCGAGCATCTTTGACCAACTACTGCTTCACCATATATATACAGGGTGCTTCGTAATTGCCATACACGGTAGGTCGATACTGGTTCAGGGTGGCCTCCTGAGTAAGAATCCGTA
>JARPRG010000374.1:1597484-1656435 GCA_031001745.1 Hartigia nigra
GGATTCTTACTCAGGAGGCCACTCTGAACCAGTATCGACCTACCGTGTATGGCAATTACGAAGCACCCTGTATATATATGTTTATCACGAGTCACTTATATGTTAACGCAAACACGTGTTTACAGACTCCAGCATTGCCCCAGCGTCTCTATATGCTTTCCTTCCTTCATACCGTTTACGCGATGTACATATCTATTTACAACTAGCTGTAACCGCAGTCTCGGCTGAATCGCTGCCTGACTGCCTATATTAACTTCTTCCTTCTCTTATGCTGCTCTCTATCATCCTTACTGTACTCTCGCTGCTACCGTTGCGACTACATCGCAAAAATTTTATTTAGCTATGCTTATTGCATGGTGGCGTATACGACTCCAGTATAATATATATATATATATATATATATTTGAATAGTATATACTGTTCCAGTCATTCCGGTCCTACAGTTCGGTCTACTCCTTCGCATGAGTCACACGTTATCGTCCACCGACCAATATTCAATTCTACTTGTACATATCCTTAAGTAACGTTCACACTGACACTTTTACGTTCAAGTATATCCATTTTTCTTTGGATATTCGTCAAAGACAATTATACGGCTGTTATGTTACAGGTAGATTTTTTTATTCATGGCGACAGAAAGGATATATCGTTATACAGAAACACGGATGGCTCGTCGAAGGCGAGCGACAATGCTAACGAGACGGGGAAAGGTCCCTCCTTTGTAACTGCCTGTACGAGCGGGTGACTGTTAGCGCTAGAGCAGCTTTCATAGAGGGAAAAAAAGAAATCGGATCGAGCCGTGACCTATAGGCAGACACAAAAGTAAAATTATGTGACTCAGACTCGGTTCACGTATTGGTTACCCACACGAGTCTCACGGCGCAAGGTCGTTGGCCATATGGTGCAGGTTATGAATAATTATTTTGCGAGGACCCCTAAGGGCTCCCATATAATGTATACAGTATTATCGTGGAATCCTTTCGCGTGTTCCCATACGCATCGATGAAAACATATGAATGAAAATAAATGAGGCTAATAAAAGAGCGCTCTTATATATATATACATATTTTTTTTTCTATAGTCTCCGAACGGTTCCACCGTAAAACCACATGGTGTTTGCGAGAGAAGAAGATCGTAAAGAGAAATCGTGGTAACACGAGATATAAATACGTTGGGTTTTATGACTTTACGGTTAGTTCACTGTACAGTAGGCAGGTAAATATTTGCTGAACGTTTGCGCGTAACGAGATACTTAAATTGATCGCGAAACTTAAAAGACACTGAAAAGTTGGCGGCTCGTAGTTGTCGGGTATTGAAAATGGTGATAATATTGAATCATCCTGTAGTGATTTTCTTGGGGCACGTCCAGGAGTCGCATCGACGAGGAAAGGCGTCGCGACGTATAACACGAGTTGGCGTCGGTTCAACCTGAATCCATGAGACTGTTTCGGCACGTGGGCCGTGGTCGCTGCATAGAGACGCATATTGAAGCTGCATAAGATAAATGGTGCGACTGCTGCTAATGTTGGCCAGACTGTGTCCTAGCACGAGCCTTGTCTATGTCGCTTTATGATTCTCTTATATTGTAAAAACACGTAGGCGACTGCCTTGGGTATGAACGGCCATTAAAACCTTCTCTTGGGCATTTATTCTTTACCAAACTTTTTTATCTCCTTTTTATTTGCACAAGCTAGATCGCTTTTAGTCATGCCCGTGCGACAATCTGTTATCTTTATTCCTTTCAATGCGCACGATGAAATCTTGAATTCACATGTGCAGACGATTTTCGTACGACTTGTTTATTTCCAGTATTCGTTCCCCCCCTGTGCTTCTTCGTCACACACATGCTCGAGTTATGTCCCTTTTATTATTTTTTATATCTTTCAGAGATACGTAACCTTATGCTTTTTCTTTTTAACGAGCCCTGAGGGGGGCCATCTGCTCGAACGGAAAGTGCACCGTTTCCGGTCGCTTTCGCAAGCCAATCAGACGTCTGCGTTAAGACTCACAGAGGGGATCGTGCGGCACACGTGTCGTTAGAAAGAGTGGCACGCGTGGGCGATCGAAAGAAGAAATGTTTTACTAGGCAAAAAAAAGGGCTTCGAGGAATAAGGTAATCCTTGACGCTTCCACGAAAAGCTACCTATGCAAATTGGAACAACCTGTAGATGGTATCGCAATCATTTCGACGGAACAAGCTGCGAGTGAATCGGCTTATGACACCGAGTCTCGGACGAGACTCTTTTATATAGAGGAGATAAGATCTTCTTTTTTTTTTACTTTTTATTTTGATGCCAATCTAATAGCTTTTTTTTACGCACACGTCCTTTTGCATTTATGGATTCGCACGATGTGCGTATCACGCGTTCACGGAATCCTTAAGGCAATTTTAATGTAGTACTTTACGCGGGGTGGGATATAATGGAAAATTGCAACAACAAGCTAGTCGCATACTTATCGAAGGTGCATTCAAACTGCAATTATCACGACTCCTAATGTAATTCCAGGTATAATAGTCAGTTAACGCGTCAATGGAAATTTATCCTAAATAATGACTTCTTTATGGCGTAATGGCACCCACTCGTCGTCGCTATTCTACCGTTGCGTTTCCTTTGTCACCACGTACAGCCCAATGTGCGTCTCTAACAATGGGCTGGTTGCACAATGCAACTGTGCAACGCTTCTCGCGAGAAAACACTGCAACGCCCCTAACGTTAAGTCGCTGATTATAATAGTTGCGCTGTAAACGCGTGTACGTACGCGTCGGTCACACCTGTGCCTGAATATGCATACGGGCGCCATGTAAGAAAAAGAAAATAATAAAAAAGGATGAAAAGATCAGCTTTCATATGAAGTACATGGGACTGTTTTATATATATATAAAGTGCCGCGTTTTCATAAGTTTAACGCAGGCGTCAGTGTACTTAAAACGCACACTATGGCTAACTTACTTTACCGGAATATAATTCTACGGGTTCTTAAAATAGCACGGCGCGCGCGCGAGCTCGCGACAGTGAGCCTGCTGCGGTAAAGGTGCATTCACAATACGATATACCATTTCAGGAGATTGGTCTATCACAACGAGCAATAAAATAACTTTAAAATCGTTTTGGCTCTCAGTTGCACCGTATCTTAAATTTTTTTTATTTACCTTCCATATCGCCGTAAGATATCGAACCAGGATATTCCAAACGATTTGGAACAGGATTGGGCGTGCTTTTTTTGTTTCAGGGAAACAATGGCTCGTGCCAAGCGGGTATCGCGTAGGTAGAGACACGTTGTACACCGTGTTCCGTGTGGATTGCGCGTACACGTGTATTAACCATAGCTTGCCGAGAATAGAAGCCGAAAGAGAGCGTAGTCAGCTTCCTGGATAAAAGCATTCCGAAGGTAATTTCGTTTGTGCGTGCGCCTTTCTCATGCAGTAGGAGATGAGATAGTAGTATAGGGAGCTTAAAAGTAGAAGACAAACGTATAGTGTCTCGCATTATTTCTACAGTTCTAATTCGGGTATAGGAATCGTTAGGAAAGACTGCCGTCTCTTAAAAAAAAAAATAGTTACCAAAGATAAACAGTCTCCATCTTTCAAATCTCTTCCGGACGGATGCTGGGTACTGTAGTGCAAGAACCAATTGTGCATCCGTTTACGTACAAGATCACATCACACGAGGATGATGTTTTGTAATTTTTGTTGTTTATTTTTTTATTTTTTGTCAATACTAATCGCGTTAGAGCACACAGAATGTGACTTGAGGGTACCTAGTGGCCGACTACCGAAGAAGTAGGCAGGCAATAAGGCAGCGTGTAAGGCAGCTAGTGAGACAGGAGGGATAAGAGTCTTGTGTGGGCACACGCCTCGCTCTTAGCGTAGATGCCAGTCTCTCTCTGGAGCCAGTCGGATCTTGAACGACCTGCGACCTACCTCGCGATACGAGCAAGATCATCCGTCTTGAATCCCCGAACCGATCCGGAGCCAAGTCTGTCCTGTGAGAAGTGAACGAGATGTCATCGTCAATCTCGTCAACGTCGATTGGTACATCCAGCATCCAATTGAAGGAGAACGGCTCTGTTAAGACATCACGCGAATCCCACTAAGGAACCTGATTGTGACGATTTACGCAACGAGTCTGCGGTCATTGTGAGATATCACTTTGCCTCTTCTCAGAATAATAAGAATCTTTGTCATCGGCTCTGCAGATCCTTCCACAGCATCCGGTAGTCATGATTGGACCATTGGAGTCTGGGATCTTTTGAATACTTGAATCGGTGTATGATTTCCTTGCTGTTTCGTTGGTTCTGTATATGTGCTGATGATCGATCAAGGGACGCATACCGCGTCGTAACTGGACCGAGTATTAACGCGTACATAGTTTAATCCTGACGTGGGACATAGCTCGAGTTAAGATATCGCGCGGAAAAACGACATGATATTATCTTGTATCTCGTACGTGAAAAATCATTAGAAAATGCCAGCCAGCAACGTGAACGGTGCTCACCATCATAAGGCTTGTCGCGGCAAGGCGCATGCCAGTGGGATCGCTAAGGAGTCTGCGCGAGATACGTCAAGATCATCTGCCAGCCCGAGAGGACTGTCCCAGAACAAAAGGACTCGATCTGTAAACAGCAACAATGACCAGGACAATAAACTCTCTAGGAACAGTGTGAGCTCCTGGGAGTACAGTGATTCCGATAGTATGAACTCATCCGAGCACGGCGTAGATCTTCAGGATCATGCCAGTAACATGATCAGGAAGATCGACAGGGTGCTGAATGATATCAATGACAAGCCTAGACTGCCGGATGCTGCGAAACAGCAGGAGGCCTTACTGCGCGCTGGAAAGAAGGTCAGCAGGAGGTCATCCTCCGGTGAAGACATGGCTAGGAGATTGGCAAAGAGGGAGAGCTGGGCTGATAGTCTTCGCGGTGGAGTGGCTGATGATAAATATAAAAAAATGGAGGACGGATGGGATGACAGCAGTGTCATTAAAAATCCTAAGGAACGAAAGTGGCATAGAATCACGGCGGAGATCGAGCAACGTAAAGGCGAAGATAGATTTTCAGCAACCGTTGCCAGGAGGAATACCTTGCCCAGGAAGACCTGTCCGACTTTTAGAAAAATTATCAAGAGAACGCGCAATGGTCCAGCTAGCAAAGTTCTCAACGACGTCGTCGAGTGGGAAGAGATCCTGGAGCTTGCTCAAGCGAGAAAATATATCAGGGCGAAGAATCATCATCGCGAACCAGCATACATGAAGTACCTGGATGTCCTCTTGGAGAACAAGGCGCCGCTACCCGTTAAGGTGCGATTGAGTCGCTATCGATGATTAGAAATGATTGGAGTCAATTGAGATTAACTGCTGACGTTAATGAATCTTTCGCCGACGTGTTGTCTTTAATTAGTGCGAACGTGGTATAGCAGGAAAACGAATTACTACTGGCGACCTTTTAGCGTCCTCAATGAAACTTTTATGAATTCAGCTCATTAGCATACACTTTTTTATTCGTATACCATTAATACCTTGGTACTTGAAGAATTCTCATAAAATCATTTATTACTTAATTGTTGATATGCACTTTGATTCGATAGACGTGCATTGATCTTTTTTTTTAATTTTTTGTTTTACAGGTAAGCCATCGAGCAATACGTAGTAGCTGTGATTGTGAGTAGATAAAAGAATGAGCGTTATGATAATCGGTAAGGTAGGAAATACCTATTGCCTATTAAAATTACCATTAAGGAGGCGCCACCCGTTAGAATTCCACATTAACGAAACGGGTTTGAAATACGCCGGGAACACGTGGTAATACATATTTATTCGTCTCCGAAGAATTTAAAGTATCACTGAATGCTAGCTGGATCGCGAAATTAGGTGTGTCTTTGAGGGCCATCTCTTCGTAGGTTAATACGTAAAATATTCCCTCGAATATCACGTTGACTTCCTTGCCCGACAATGTATTCCTCAAGACGTATCTTTAATTTATACTCCTCTTATCTCTCTTTTTCATTTTAATTAAATAATCCAAAAAGGATGCCGCTCACCATTCCTCGTGTCATTTCACGAAATGGATATAATCTCTCAATGCAATAAACATCCGTTCACGACGGTATATGCAGAGGACCGGTTAGTTTTGTATTTTTATTCCAATCAATTATAAACGTTGCTTTACGATCAATGATGGATTAAAAGAAATTCTATTTCACTGAATTATCTTCATTATCACGTGATATGGACATGTGTTATTATACAAAAAATATACACGAATATTATTATATATATTGAAATTACAAGTTATCATCTTATCTTCGATAAATATTATTCAAATCTTAGTTAACCATGTGTCTTGGTGCTAATGGGAAATTTTTGTCACGACTTGTACTTTGAGGTATCAATCATTATTTGAGAGAAGGTTTAATGAGAATTTACTTTGCCATGGACGCTTTTTATCCAGCATTGGAAAATTAATAGATACAAAAAAGAAAACAAAGAAACACGAGACACGCACTTCCTAGTTCGAGTTCTTTTTGTAACGTGTTCTCGTTCTATCTCCCTAGTACCAGCTAGTCGAAGGAGCCTGAGTTCTTGCTGGGATTACACACGCCTATGCATTCACAGCTGGGAGCATGTATTATTCACGTATCTTGGACATATATTCGCTAGCAGAGTCCTTTATTACACGACTGGCAAGACACGTAGTTCCTTAATTTATTCCATTCAAGAGACGGCCTAGCCTGTTTCTTTTATTTGATCTTCTCTTATTCTTTTCTATCTTTCTCTTCTTACCAAGAAACATTCAACGTATCTGGATACGCCTGCGACACGGGATTATCATATTTTCATAACGAAGCCGACAAGAAGTCACGTGACTTTATACTACGCAGTTATTTTAAATCGTCCATTTTTTAAATAAATTATTTGAAAACAAAAAAGCCAATGATCTTAATTCAAATATCAGTTATCGCTATTCAGAGAGTCACGGGTATACTGTAACGAAGTAGATTTCTATGTACGAAGGTCAAAGTGAGAAAAAGGTATGAGAATGGATCCCTTATTATCGTGTCGAGTAATTGCGTAATCGAGAGGTCCTTATACAAATATGGCGATGAATCAAATGAAATTCACGTCGGCCTAGATTCCTTTGAGTACCGCGACCGCGCGTCGTACTTTTCCCGTATAGATTCTAGAAGCATTGTAGGTATGTACATTCGTGGAAATCGCCTTGAGTCGATGATGATTTCTCATCGTGAAATTTAATAGCACTGCGATTGGATTAAAATATCAAAGGATGCTGGTATCGCTCGGTTAGCCGATTGGTGGTTTAATGTCGCTAAGTCCCTGCTACATTGGAAACTCGCCAAGTGGGTGCTTGTAAACGTGTAGGATGAATTCCTTCGATAACGCTCAAGGTTCCTTCTAAGTCGAAGCGATCGGCCATTGCGTACTGTGCGTTATGAAATTACCCATGCTGCACTGCTGCATAAACAAGATAATGCAGTCTGGCATTATCTAGTTGTAAACGTGGAAGAATAATTATCCAGGAAGAAAAATGTTCTTTGGTACATTGAGAGAATTCTTAGGTAATCAATAATTCGTGATTAATTATTGCTGATTAAAGGATTGGTTACTAATTTTATATATCTGTATATACGGATCATTCAATATGGAAGTATCAACCTGAAGTTGGCCCTATCACAGACATTATGTAGCCAGTCTAACTTCAGCTGGTGCGTCTGATCTGCGCAGTCCTGTATACGTTTTTTTTTTTAATGTCCCGCATGCGCAGTACCCGCAAAATTACTTAGGCAGAGTACACACAGGACATTCAATTACAGGGGCTGCTCGTACGATGACCCAATAGTTCCAAATACGGTAGTTTGCCCCAAGGCTGCCAAAACAGAAACGCTTACCAAATTGTCCCTCTTACGTCACACTCATCTCTCTTGCCAACGCACGTGAAATGATATTTATGGTGCAACCCGAGAGTTATATTTTTAATCATTTTAGGAGACACGTTTGATCGACTTAAAAGGAAGGTAACCGTTACGGTTAATGAGATGAAAAAAAAAAGGAAAAAAAAAAACGTACAATTTAATGGATCTTGAAATAATTGTAAGTAAAAAAAAAATATCGAAAAGGATATCCAATCACATACGTATAATTGACATCATTAGAATCATTATGCCAGATTGAGTTAATCAACCTGAATATAATTTACATGAAATAATCAGTAGCGCGACACAGTATTCATCAAAGCCTCGTTCAAAATTGCATCTGTCATTCACCCGCATCTGTCATTGAAATCATCACGGGATTCGATTATGCTAAAGATACTTTAACGATGCTAGAGATAATAAAATTTAAATTGAATTACTATAACACTGTATATTAAATGACTATACCTAAAATGGTACTCGGTCCTTGTATATCACTGTATGTTTCTAGTCTTTAACAATCTATTACATCTGCATGTATACACTGGGTTGTGTCATTCGGTTTTATCTATACTCAAATCACTTTCAGTCGTCTGATAAATATAGAACAGGTACAAGATCGGTGCCATAAATAATAAAATATTCGACAGTCGTTTGTTTAATTTGTTATTGTGCTACTAACGTAACGAGTCACCCATTATACAGTTGTCACTGTCAATCACAGTAGGGAAGTTCATTCAGAGCAATCAAAGTCATGACATTTAATATCTGGACCGGTAATTGTTCAGCTAGTCGTATTAATGATATTGCACGAGTGCATTATTGAACAACTATTGAATATATCATTGAATGGTATTCCACATTTTTTTCAAGTCTATTGTCATTACTACTGGATACCTTATCATACTCTATTGTATTGGTCTAGTATTGACTAAGAATTTTCTTAAAAAAAAAATATGTCATTATACGTACTGGCGTATAATTTGTTTATCACAGCTGCATTTCAATTAATAGTGTTATCGGTACGGTACAATTTATTTACCAACAGGATACTCAGTCCTGAGCTTATACTAATTTATTTGGTATAGCTTCGATTTAATTTTGTACAAAGTAGCGTTTAACACTTAACAGAATTATTGTGGCGTTTCAAGTCAATTTATTCGATAATATAATATATAACGTAGCAAGCATAACAAACGCAAATAAGCCCTATGGCGCTACGTAACGCGATTAGCATAACAGCGTAATAAAGTTTTAATTTTTTTTTTTTTCAATCAACTTTGTGCTGCAAGCGTATACCTAATACCTCTTGTAGGTTTGTTCTAATCATTATGATATACAGGGTGAACTATTTGGATTTAGATCGCGAATTGCAATAGCCACTGGCTGTAAATCATCAGGCGTCTTGGCAATTAAATCTCAAATGAATTGTGCCGTCCATTAATGGGCCATATATGGCGCCGAAAAAGTCAGGTACGCCACCCAAGGCTGATCACTTCTCAGTCGCGTCTCCCTCTCTTCTTGTTCTTCTTCGTATCGGTCCTTTGTATCCTTACGGCCTTCTGTACGATTCTTTTTTTTGTTTAACATTTTTTGCACTCTCCCGTATAAGCTGCAAGAAACGATAGTCGTTCGATTTTATTTTTTTTTTCAATTTTTCACTGAAAATTACACGATAATCGATATTTTGCGGGAGACGCTAAGCGTCGCGCCAATAATCACACGATCTTTTCCCACGAGAGGCGTGGTAGCCGTCCGTGTATCCAATGAATAGCGCATAAAAATTCGGTTCAATCCTGTAAATTGACCGTAAACGGGTTTTCACTTCAGCACCGATCGAATTGCACGTAATATATTATTACTCGAAAGTTAAAAATTTCATTATAATAAATACTTTCATGATAAAAATGAATACAGGCGAATCACGTTCAAAAAAAAAAATGAAATTGCACAATTTCGCCTCATTAATTCGCATCCCGATAGATCTGCTACTGTAGTTCAAAGTTCTAACGTGGCTGCTAACGGCCTGGTAATAATGGTTGATAAATCCCAACTGCGTCATTTGACCCTCGAACCTTAACCCAAAGTAGTCCCCATTACTATAATAAGTACAATATGCCAAAGGGGTCACGAGGGATCTTAATAAGAGCCACGTGGTATATAATTCAATTGTCCTGGGATCTTTATTTCCTTAATACGCCATTCCGAAATTTTTTCTTTTTTTCCCACGGCGTGGAAAACTTCCTTGTTTTATCTATAAGAAGTCTCCGTAATGTATCTTTCGGTGGGATTCACGCGTATGTAACGGGAATTGGGAAAATCGAGGAAGCGCGTGAAGCTGTCTAATTGTACGGTATTTCTCATTGCTTTTCATGGATCGACCAGTAGGTATAACTGTACCTGTTGCATACCTTGTACTATTAAATTCGTAATATACGCAGCATACAGCACCCGTTTTAACGTTCCGATACGACTGTCATTAAACACATTGAAATACACAAAACTGCAGGAACGTTGATTCGCTATTGAAACCTTAAGGCATGTGCGATTATACTTGATAATTAAATTGATAATGTACGAGATGCCGGATGAATGAGATGGACAATGAAATTCTTAAAATATAATCTCGATGCTCTTGGCTATATTCCACGCACTAATTTACCTGGTGAGGCTAATGGAGTGTTTTTAAAAGTTTTCATGAAAATACATTAAAAAAAAGAAGAAGAGATCAGTGCTCCAGCGTTACGTTTATATTTATGATCCTGTCAACGCACTCAGGAACGGAACAGGACGCCGAAGATTACTCGCGTAAAACCGGTTCCAAGGAGCCGCTTTGAATTCGCACAGGGAAAAAGGAAGGATGAAAAGAAAAGAGAATTCTTGTCGATTTCTTCTCGCGTCCATGAAAAATCTTTCCAGGTTAAATAAAGACTTCTTGGTAAATGCATGCACGGTATAGATATTCGCGAGGTTCACGCGAGGTCAAGTGGCCCTGGTTACATCTTCCGATGGTGCAATCGTCCGGTGAATTTACTCTGCATCTCTCAAGTGCACAGACAGCCTCATTCATTCGATACATAAACACTGAACGTATTTCTACGGGGTGTCACATTTCCAACGGCATCTGGTATTGGCGCAATTAACGTTAATTAGAACATTACATAGTAAAGCGTGAATGCCTTGCATTCTACTCTAGGTGCCCGTGTCGCTTTGTGTAGAAGAAATTAAAAATTATATGACATAACCTATATATTACCCACGGTGTCTATGTTATCGACCGTCCTTACGCAATTGAACATGAGCAAGGAGGCACGACACGAATTCCCAAAGCTTCTACCACCAAATTAATACCCATAGTGCGTAGATCTTGTGGCATCGCATAAACCCACCTACTTCACCTAACTGTCTTTCTTGGGTTCAACATGCTTTGTATTGAACGACTGTTCGACATAACGTGTCGATTGTTCAAAGCGCGAACTATGTTTCTTGCTCATACCGTCATAGTACTCTACCTGGTTCTTTATATATTAGACGTGGTGAAGCGTGTTCGAAGTGTTCACAAAACTTCAGAATGTGAAGCGAAGTGGAGGAATTTATACGAGGTGATGAGTTTTATGTGGAAGGTTTTTTTTCTTCTTTAAATTATCGATACTGACTTTGTGATGTGTTTTGTTTTTGTTTATTTTGCTAATTTTCTATCTGTTTTTGTACTTGCAGGCGCGCTCTGAGGAACATCTGGCACAGGAACAAGCATGGCTGGCTTCGGAGAGGATTTGGCTGCTTCACAGAGGCGGATTTACGGCCGCAACCCGGTGCTGTCTTGCAGATCCGGATACGGGAAAATTACGCGTACGATTGATACCCTCTGGCGAAGAATTACTGGTCGATGAGGAAGATGTCGAAAAGGTAACCTACTCTGGAGTACTACGATAAATCCGATAAGCCGATTAATTACGTAGCCGTTACTAATTCGCACCTTTGAGGTACCGTTTGTATGAACTTTGAGAAATAACGATTCTTTCGTATACATATGTTTATCTTGAGACTCGGTCTGGCTTTTGATAATATCAGTGGCCGCTGTTACTCCGTGTCGCTTACTTGTAAACAAATCTTTCTATTATTGTAGTCAATATTGTACATGGACGACAGTCGTTTTGTTGACAGTTTCAAAAGAAGTTTTAGTTTTATTTTTAATATTATTCAATGGATGACGTTTACTGGATTAAAGTGGTATAGGCTTTTTTGTTTTTTAATTTAACGAATAAAAACGTGAACTAATTCAGTTTAGAATATAAGTATTATCCCTTCCGATTAAACGTTTTAAACTTTATGGTTTGTTCACACAGGCAAATCCACCGCAATTCGACAAGGCTGAGGAACTGTCGCAATTACGATTTCTTAATGAATCTTCGGTTCTTCACACACTTAGACAACGATACGCCTCTAATCTTATTCATACTTATGCTGGGGAGAGTATGGTAGTCATCAACCCTGTCGCACCTCTAGCAATATATTCTGAAAAGGTAGAAAAAATATACTTTTAGCCTAAGAATTTAAACATTTATTATAAGTATTTTGAACGATTAATTCATCACGTGATTAATTCTCTTTCAGGTTGTACACATGTTCAAGGGATGCAAAAGTGAGGATATGCCACCGCATATTTATGCTATGGCTCAATCAGCTTATAGAGGGATGCTGGCAACACGTAGAGATCATTCTCTAGTGTTTCTTGGTCGTAGTGGTGCTGGCAAAACTACTAATTTCAAACACGCTCTTCATTATCTCGTACTTGCTGCTGGCACTGTGAACAAGGTTGGATACTTCATAATTCATCTGCTTTTCCAGAACAATGCAGTAATGTATAGTATGATAATTAAATATTTATATGATGTATTCATTGGCAGATCCTAACTATTGAAAAACTCAACGCGTTATTCACGGTCCTGGAAGCTTTTGGTAACAGCAGGACACATATGAATTCAAATGCAACCAGATTCACTCAACTGTTCAGTCTAGACTTTGATCAGTCTGGTCAGATAGCATCAGCGTCATTACAGGTAACGTTATTCAAACTAATTCTGGGATGATGCCAACACGTATATTCATTATTCAACTAATGTCGTGCCTTGTTTCTTCTTGAAGGTCTTGTTATTGGAAAAATCAAGAATCGGACGAAGATCGAATGGCGATCCGACCTTCCATGCTGTCTACAGATTGTTGGCAGGCGCTGAAGGTGCCTTGAGAAAGGAATTGCACTTAACTAATTTGGTCGCTGAAAATAATCCTTTTATAACACCTTTACAAAAGCACGAGGACAAGCAAAGAGCTATGGTTGAATTTAATAGAATCGTAGCCGCCTTTAAGATACTTGGTGTTTCTGAGGCTGATGAAAAAGTCATTTGGCTCGTACTTGCTGGCATTTATCATTTGAGCTGCGCTGGTGCGGTCAAAGCTGGAACTAGTTCACAAAGCAGATGGCAGTTTGCAAGGGTGGAATGTGCTGAGAGGGCTGCTACACTATTTGGTACTTCTGTCGAGGAACTCAGCAGGGCTGTTTTCTCTTGCAATGGTGGTGGAGGTACCCCGAACACACCCAGGCCTGCTTTACGAACTCCTAGTCCTACTGAACAAAGTAAGGACGTTACAGGAATTGATGCGTTGGAAGGACTACTCGTTGGTCTTTATTTCGAAGTCTTTCATTGCGTTGCTGCTCTGATTAATAAGTAAGATTAGAAAATTGTTTTTCTGTTTTTTCTTTAATTATGGAGCTTTCGTATGAAAATAAGCTAAGTATCCTTTTTTTCTTTTTGTTTTCTAGATCCATTTCATCCTCGGTGCATACTGTGTCCTCTCTACTTCTGTGCGATGTACCAGGATTTCAAAATCCTGCATCCTGTGGTAGACAAACTGGTGCATCCTTCGAGGATCTTTGTCATAATTATTTACAGGAACGACTTCAACTTCTTTTTCATCATTCCACTTTGGTAGCGCCAAAAGACAGGTGGGTTAAGACATTTTTATTTGTAAAGACATGTCTACTTCGATATATTTTTGCAAATTAATTTTATATTTTACAGATACGTTCAAGAGGGTATAGACATCGACCATGACGATGATTACGATGAAGATGGGGCTGGTTCTCCTCAGGCTTTGGTGTCGCTTCTGGACAGAGGTGGTTCTCAAAGTGCAACAATGCTTAGAACAAGTCAGAGTGATCTGAGCAGTACTAGGCAGGGCGAACGCAAGGGGCTGCTGTGGCTTCTTGACGAGGAATCAGTTTGCCCTGGCGGAAGTGACGAAACATTCTTGGATAGACTATTCTCCCATTATGGCGATCGAGGTGATACCTAAACTCCCAACATCGCACATTTTTTCTCATACATCTTCATATTATTCAATATATGAATATTACAGATCATCAACCTCTGCTAAGAAAAGCTCCTGGCAACAATCAATTCGTTCTGCAACATCTTCAAGGAACAAATCCTGTTCTCTATACTGCAATAGGATGGTTGAAAGCCACTCGCGAAAATCCTGTGGCCAAAAGTGCTATTGCAATCCTTCAAGAGAGTGCCAGGTAACATTGTAACTTGTCATTTCGTTTTCAGTAATTGATTTTTCACGAAGTAGAACATTTTTTTCTATTTTCAGAGAAGATATCAGCAGACTATTCGTTTGTGCGCGTGGTGCAGGCGTTTCCGGTGCTCTTAGTGGTTCCGTTCATGGCCTCGAAGGTTCCCAATCATTGAGAAGAGCTTCGAGTATTCGCAGAACGTTCACGGCAGTGAAGAGAAAGAATATTTGCCTACAAGTGAAATTCACAGTAGTAAGTAACAGTACAGAGTCAGCAATCATCTGGTGAAGTTATTTTCAATATATAAAACTACTCTAGCCTGACGTGGATCAAAAGGTCATTCAATGTTATCAGTTATGGGTGGCTTTATCGTAAAACTTCAAAGCGATTCAGAATTGCATTCGCGGACGGTACACTCGAGAGTGCTGAACTACATTATCCCATTAAGGATCATTCGTATTCCTAAAATGTTTACTCAGATTTATCATTTAATTTTTTCATATCAATTTCTACTCCTGTTAATCGTCATTTTCGCTACTGAGCTACTGACACCAGTAAGACTCAATGAGTTATTACTATCTGTGCATATATAATCGTATGACATTCCCACTAGGACGGTCTCGTGGAGACTTTAAGAAGGACCAGGGTGAAGTTCGTGCACTGTCTACTACCACAGCACAACGCAGGATGCACAGATAACAAGAGTTTATTATCAGTAAAGTCAAATCAGAGTGAAGACAGTATTATCAACGTTCCTCTTTTGCGATCACAGGTAAATAAAATCAACAAGTATGTGTGTGTGTGTCTATATATATATATATTTTTTTTTTCACATATCTATCATATACGCCTATATTTTCATATACACAAACATATATATATATATATATTGTATAATCCTTAAGCATTAAAAATGTTATTTTTACTTTAGATCCGTGGAAGTCAAGTCATTGACGCAGTCCGACTGCACAAAGTGGGTTTTCCAAAATCTATGCCACTGGGTGAATTCAGAAGACGTTTTAATCTCTTATCGAACGACACAAACGCGCGTCCAGGAAGTCCTGTAGCTGATGAACGTCGTGCCGTCGAGGATATGTTGCTGACGGTGGACGTCGATCCAGCGTCGTATCGCGTCGGACAGAGTCAGGTAAGTCAAAGTTCATGCAAATTCACAGTCCCGTGGTACAAGTATACTGTTGTATACTTATTATTATCAGCGCAAGTACTGATCAATACAAAGAAACAAAAAAAAAAGTGCCAGACGCTTGAAATATAATGCCAAAGCAATTTAAAGCATGCACGTTGTAAGCTGAACTCATGCTTGAAAGAACGAGAGCCGTTGCTGCTATTATAATGATTATCAGGATATCGCATGACGTGCCAAACGATTAATTATAATGATTCGTCGAAAGCTTAATCCTTGAAGGAATTGAGATCATTTCTTCAAGACCTTATAACAATTTCTCTTAAACGGTGAAAGGGTCACAATTTTCCGAACTATTATAACGCGATAATAATTTTCTAAAAGTTATAATTTCACGTTACATGTCACTTCGCACGACGTACACTGTAAAATGGCACGAGGCACTTGACATTAGTCTTCCTTGCTGCTCATGGGAATATCTCCTTGGATTAATATAGCCAGTCGTTAAACGAGAATGTTACACGTTACACTCCATACTTTCACTGACAATTGAAAAATTAAACATCCCGCGTGGAATCCTCGAGGACAATCGCGACTGATACTTCATAACGTGCACTGATGTTTCTGTCGTTATTTAAAAACTACGAACAACAAATTTGTCAAGAGTAATCGCGAATATATGAGTGTATGTAGACAGGTATGTGTACATGATAGTGTGACATAATAATATACTAGTAATATGAAAACAGGTACATATGTTTGACAAAACAACATAGAATATAAGCTATGCTTGCTGTATAGTTCGGTTTCATGTAATAGATAATCGTCAGTTGATCTTAACTGTTTAGATCCGTTATAACGAATTAATTCCTAATAAATGAATCTGCTTAGTCAGCTGTACAACGTCGTCCGGATAAAATCATTCGTGCGTAAAATCTCATTGCTCAAAGAACAAAGTCGCTATCATTATCGTTATCAGTGTTAGTGTTGTCGAGTAAAAAAAAATACCATCATTCAAATCCGTTGACGTTGCATCTCTCTGCTAAAGCATAAAATATACCGTTAGGCCGTCCATCAAAGATGAAAGATGAAAACCCAACGACTGATAAAAATGATGCCAGTCATTTACTCTTGCATCAGAACCCGCCTTTGGGTGCCACATGTGCTGAACTCTCCTGTATATACAGGTATACTGTTACCATGCTTTATTATAATGTTATTTGTGTACAAACTATTCTAAAAATATCGATGCACTCATCGCGAACGTGTGCGTTATTCTTTTATTTATTTTTCTCTTTCCTTTAATGCTACTCGATATCGATAAATCGATTGATCGAGTTTTGCCGCGCGTAAAAAGAAACATTATTACTCAAACTTACATATTCACTGTGCGCGATCACTCTTTATCCGGGTTTTGCTCGTTACCGTTGCGCGTCGGCTTTATTTGGTTATTCAGAAAGTAACTTCGCTGAATACTTCCAAAGAAAGTGGTCTCTGCATTAAGATAACTTTCTGTATGTATTTCCTCTCTCGTTTCGTAACGGTAACGAACACGTATCTCTGCCTATGCCTATATCTTCGATTCAAGAGAATTACGGTCCATTCGTACTAAGTTATATTTACACTCGAGACGAGAAGCTTGAAAAAGGCGAAGAATTTTTGTTTTTCTTTTCTGTCAAATTTACCACTCACCGCCAGCGTTTATACTTTTTTTCCTGGATATTTTTAAGTTTCGTTTTCATCTTATATCGTCATACCAACGAGCATCGCTTATGCTTCTCCTCTTATGAATTCATAAGACTCTTCTTTCGCGCGTTACGTTATTTGCTTTTTATTTCATTTCTCTCTGTCACGAGAGATCGTGACGGCTCGTCACGCTCAAAGGATGTCACGTTTCTATGCGTGATGGCGTTCACGCTCATCATACGACAGTTGCGCCCGGTCATCTTGTAATATCCAGAATTCTTAGATACGCACATTGAATTTCTATGCACCAAGAGAAATACATTGGATAACTAATGGATAAAAGGTTCGTTGACTTCCCAGAAGTAAATATCTATCTGAATCTTCGACGAAAATTATCTCCAGAGAAATTGCTGTGTTAAATTCGAATTTCCACCGGGAAAAAAAGCTATGACGGAATTTCATAACCACAACTGTATCGGAAGCCGTGAAAGAAAGTCGGTGAAGCAGTGTGATATTTCCGTACGAAGTTATCAAAGTCCGTTTCCGGTTTCGTCAACGCGATTCGTTGCACATGTTATACGTTACGTCTGCAAAATGCCCACGTGCCGGGAAACCATGTTATTTATGGAATTGACGCGAATCGAGAGAACGTTATGTTTCTCTTTTGCGTAACATAAAATATCATTCGACGTATAGCCGACACCGTGTGCTCTAAGCTGCTGTTAAAATATATAAATAAATGAAAGAATAGCACGAGGACAGTTTGGTATTGGAATTTCTATCTTTTGAGGAATCAATTGCCATTACAGTGTGTATTTGCGTAATACGTATTTTATCGTGATTATCCAGTAAATCCATGTCTTTGACGATCCCATAATATGAGTAACGCCTTGCGCAAGATTCCGAGCTATCTCGAAGAACCTGCAAACCTGATTGTCGATAAAAGTGCATTGTACTTGGATGCGTTTGGTAGGAATGTCGTATGCAACAGGATGCAATTCCTTTGGCTTGAAGGCAATTGGAGGGATGTATACATGGGATTGCATTATAAAACAGTCACACCAAACCGTTAAGTGACTAGTAAACTAATGGCCATAAGTGGAAGCAGAAACCTTCGGACTCTCTGGTTATAAGGTATATTAGGTATCTGGTTATAGCTATATCGGAATTTCTCAGTGTAATCGATCGGGTAGTCGCTTCTCCATTATCATAACTATTAATATGCAGGCGGTCGAGTTTCCTGTGGGATCATTCTTGTAACATTACGTTATGGGGTTAAGACTCGCCTAGTATCTGTCATTATTAAACTGATGTTACATGCTTTGTGTACGTGACTGACACGGGTATCACGTTCACTGTGTATAAAATAATCATCTGAAATTTCTCTCCCGTTAATGTTGGAAAGTAAGGGAATGAATTGTGCACGGAATGAAATGACTGTTTATCCATGAAATCATTTCCGGAAGTACTAGAGCTATGATGTAAAACGATGAAAATCGCATTAGGACTTGTAGTGGGTGGGGGGGGGGAAGAATTATAATAAAAGATGCATCCTTACACTCTTCTGGTACACGGTGCATGTTATACGTTGCATAGTACTGGAGTACATTTCACATGACAGTTATCTTGTCCTTATTCTTCTATCTAATTCTGGTTCACACGAGTTTCTACCCTGTCTTATAGTGTAGTCAGTATCCACTTACTACTCGGGAATAACAGTGATTGGTCGCAGAACACAAGTAGGGAAGCGGTCAGTGCGTTTATACCTGTGATAAGACATTGAACTTCACAGGGGAAAGTAACCTGGAAAGTAAGGCAGAGCATTCTCGCAGACGTGGTCTGCGGAGAAAGAAAATCGAATTGAAAGAAAACAGTGCAAAAAAAAGTCCTCAGCACTGCCGGAGGACACGCACGCGACGGGAACAGGACGAAAGTAGACCACGTCTGGGTTTGGCGAGGAAGAATTATTTGCTGTCTTTTTTTACCCGGCTCTGGAGGGGTTGGCTATTTTCTTTGTACCTGGAAATTAATTTGAAAAAGCATGGTACTTGTAAATTATTTCATAATGTCTTACCATAACGCTTCTTGCTTGTTGTGTCCTATGGTGTTTTTTTTATCAACTTCTATGTAATCGAAGCTTGAATCATAGTCCTGAAATTATTACCGTAATGTGTAATAATCGGAGCTTGGAGTATCTGCGCGCGCGATGAAGCGTTGACGGTTCACGAAAGTTGAGAAAAGAGGAAAAACAGGGAAAAACAATGAAGAAATTTGCCCTTCGTCAAAAAGATTATAAGTATACTTTACTGCAGTACGTACTGTTGTACCGGTATATGAAGATAATTGTTTGGTATAGACTTCGTGAATTTTTATGTGTATTTCAAAGATAGCCAGCCGGTACAAGGAGCGGCATTGAAAAGGGTTAAGGGAGAAATATGGCTGTGCCATAAATTTTTCTCAAGACTTGCTGGTACCTGGATACAAAAAGTACGTAGAGTCGCCGTCGCGCAGAAGAGACTTCCCAACTCAGCATCCTCCAATTACGAGTACAAAGGGGGCGAGCAGACTAAAAAGTACTACCAACTTTCTCGTGGCCCACATACAACTATACAACTACTGTGCTGCCTTTCGATTGGTTGTGCTGTTGTTGCTCGGTCAACGTGACTTTCGGACTTTGACTATATACTTCATCTTTTTCTTCCTTCTACTCTGCTACTACTCTTCTTCCCTACAGCTTTTCTTCACTTGACTGCATTTTACTTTTGTTTATCTCTCGTTGCATACTCCTTTCCGGACTGTCGTTAAATTCTAGAAAAAAAAAAAAATAGAAAACAATTGAAAGATAATTTAGTACTGGAAAAATTCACTGATTCACTTGTATTCCACTCTTATACGTCTATCTTTTTAAGATATTCGCATGCATTTCCTCGTGGACTCTAGAAAAGGGTAATTGGAACTATCAGTGAAAAATCATTATACTCACGTGCGTATCTTGATACAGGAGTCCTGTAAAGGTTATCCCAAGATCGTGATGACACGTTATCCAGGTAGTCTCTTCTTATTCATGAGTGTTCATTCTGATGAATCGTGACTATTCGACGCGGTACCGCAATTCCGTAATTCCTTAAACTATCAATAAAGTGGAACGTATCAAGATAGGCAGGTAGGGCAGCTGCTGACTTATTAGTCGATATGTACCTATAGAGAAGTCAGTGCTTCTGTAACATCAATGGATTTATAATGGCTTTACTTATTCTCACCAGGAAATTCCATAGACGCTCTTCCATACTATATAATTCACCATACGTGAAATCATCATCTTCCACACGTTTCATACAACTGACGAGAAATTCATCTCGCGGGGTCTTGCAGAATTAATGATTACCAGTATCCCTGTAACAGAAACTTTTTAATACAGACAAAAAAAATAATAATAATTGAAAGGCATTGATCCTACGGCTGAAGTCAGATATCGGCAACGTAATCGATGGCGTCCGATAGGTCATGCCGGAAGGTCGTCGTAGTCGCATTAGGCCAGCTTTACATGGTGGATATAAAAATAAGCCGTGGCCGCAAGCCAACGACCCCGTCTTGTCGCGCGACAAGTATCGCCAGGAGAGAAAGGTGCATCCGACAAGGTGGAAACGCCGTGACGATGTTGACCTCTATTCGCCTCGTGAAACTGCCGAGAGACATTCCACTGACTTTATCTCTCTATTTCTCTTTTATTCTTCTTTCTCCTCTTTATTCCTTCTCGTAGTTTACCCGTGCGCGGATTTCAAATCGTTCGATTCAAACTGAGTCCTATACTGTATCATGTATGTATATATATATGTATGTATACGTCAAATGAATTCCACAAAAAGTCTCCACTGCAAAGTACACGCCTGGAACAAACTAGAAATAAAATGTCCCGACACTTTGTAAAACCAATTCCGCAACCTGATTGATCTGGTTCAGAGGTCTATACTGACCTAGAATAATGATAAGCGGCAGTGGACTCTCTATTTCTTGACTGTCGTGGAATAATGGAATTTCCAAGTAACGAAAAAAAGAAAAAAAAGAAAGGAGGATGAACGCTTTATCGACTCGTCACCGTACATCCTCCTTGGTCTGCTACGAGTTCCAATTAGAGATTCCAATTAACATAAGAGGGATTAATTATAGTGCCGAGCCCGGGTAGGTCAGGTTCACATAGCGCAATACCGTAGACGTTGCGCAATCAAGATCAAACCTCGTGTGTTTTCTACGTTCCGTTCTTGTTCACCTGGTGATCACGTTTAATGTCTCTTCACTTCGAAATCCTCTTTATCTTCCTCCTGATTCTTGAGTGGCTACACAAGGGTATCTCCTGGTCGAAAATGCAGAACAGCGCTGCACCGGACAGCACGGTAATACAATATCTTCGCATAGGATAAACGGAAAAAGAAAATGGCTGATATACCACTAGCTAATGGTATACCTAACCTACCATGTGTATACGTAATCTGCCAGGACGATCCACATACCTACCTCCATGGCCGCTTGTTCTTAACGCAATGGATAACGATCTCTCTTTACTCCTCCGAGTTGCATCGTCTTTCATCAACCACTACGTTCCAGACTGTGTATTCCAACTTGATTCTTAAACGCTCCTTAGTATCCATTGGCAATCTGTAGTGGATATCGTTGACAGCTACGGAAACAGTTTTAATTGTTACTTTGCTTGCAACTGTCATTAATCGCTCTTACGTTACGGAATATCTTGTTTTTTTGTTATTAGTATCACAGTACATTTTTTTTTCTTAATTTTTTTTACCACCGCAAGATGGCGACGTTCGTAAGTTCGGCACGGGACGGTATTTGTAAGTAGTTAGTACTCGGTCTCGGACCACTGATTTTATTCTGACAATGTCAAACGATGGTCCCCTTGACTTCCACCGTTGCTCTATAGTTACAATATATAGTTGCCACCCATTAAGTTCTTGAGTCGTTCTTTTGGATATGTTTTTTTTTTTTTCACTTTGTCTTCTCTATTCCATTTTTTTCCTACCATAGTTCTCCTTCTCGATTCCTTGAATGCCTCAGGTTCTTCCAGGCGCAGCCTACCGTGAACACCGACCGAGCGTTCACCATCGCCATTACTATGGCAGGAAAGATTATCGATGCGGAATTCGTTCGAGATGTCCAAGAGTGTATCTCTTCCTCTCCCTCCCTCCCTCCCCCGGATGTCATGGATTTTAACGGATGAATAATTCCTTAATCTATCCTTCATCGAACCAGGATTCCTTGTAGAATTTTCTACAACGTACTAAAACATTATTCTATAAGGTATAGAAGCCAGTTTACAGGAAGGGGTTAACGTTACCCCGACTCTCTAAACGTGCCTCGGTATCTTCTACTTGCGTGGAATAAAGTTTCCTGCCGGACATTGAAAAACCTTTCTCATCCAAGTACGAGACTTCACGTTGTGCTGCGTGAATGAAAAAAACAAAATAAAGAAAGAAACAACTAACGGCTAACTACTCCAGGGAAATCTGCCAATTGGCGCGGGTCGTCGTGGCGCGTCGAAAAATTTTGCTCACTCCCACCAAGTTAAACTCTCGTTTACACGAATCCGTGATTATTCTTTAAGGCTGCTCCGTATCACGTGTAGATAGGGGGTATCAAAAAAATGATAGACAAGAAATACTGTTCACTGCTTGTTACGTCGATTCTTTTTTTTTTTGCTGGATCGACAATAGGTTAACTGCTTCTGACAGATTGTAAATAATCAAAAATAGAACAGTGTGAATCTTATCGCTATAATGGAGGAATAATTAAAGATGTTCAGGTAGTAGGTTACTTTACGAACGGTGCTGAAGGCTGATTCAGCTGGAAGCCTGTCAAACGTCACGAATTCGTCTTGGGAATTGGACCGTGTCCATTACGCCTTTGGTACCTAGCCTCAAAAGGTTCATCATAGTTGACAGTAGATATATATATATATATATATATACACATATGTACATATATATATATGTATACATATACAGATAGTAATTTTTGAGAAAATTAATACTTCGCAATTTTCGATTCTCTCAGGGAAGGAGGTTAATCGTCCTAGTTCTTGAAGCATCGCGTGTTGACGATAGGCCTTTAACGAGTCGACATCGAACTAGTTTCACTGATTTTCCGCGGATACATGCAATTTTCCAGCCGGCCACCCTTTCGTGTCAGTACGTGCAATACTTTAGCGCGTGCTTATACATGAGATAAGAAACGGAAATACTAATAAAAAATTAATAGTTGCTCTATCGAAAACATGTTCGCAGGGTACATGACTGCCTTAAAGAAAATGGTATCGAACCTTCAAAGGAGCAATGGGTAGAAGAGTGAAGTTGGGAAAAAAAAAGAAAAGAAAAGTTTGGCAGAACTCGGCCGATCGGTTCACAAGAAACGAGAAGCTTCGCTGGGCGAGCGGCCAGTCCGTAAGCCTGTAAAGAAGCCAGTCTGCCACTAAAGCGAACCAGTAAGCCAGTGCTGTAATAAATTACTATCTTTCGTACCGCGAAGAAAGAAGTTCTCTCTTGCCTTCGTCTCGTCTCAGGACTGGCCTCTTTTCATTCCACTAGACTTTGGCATCTGCCATCTTAGCAGCTCTGTTGTGCTTGAACGAAAAGAAAACAAAAAAATGTTATATGCATATATATGCACTCAACGTACCTACATTCAATTATTTCAGCTGAATCATTTTTCTCACTTCGATTTACTAAAGGAAAAGTAACTAGTTTCTGTTCGGTACAAAAAAAAAAGCGTGCTAACGAGTACAGGCACCTAATGAATACATTAGCTAATGGTATCAGCCAATTAGAAGACTCGAAGAAAGCCGATTGCCAATCAACGAGAAAATTAACCCGTTGATAAATGATCCTCAATTATTCTTAAGATCTGTAACGAGCCATGACTTTGTCTGAAACACCCACGCGTCTAATGTTATCTTTAACAAAAATATAAAATACATTCTCTACCTTAACGTATCCTGCTACCAGCTTGTTACGTGTTAAAAATAAAAAAAAACACCTTCGTCATGCTCGCAGCAACTCTTGTGTTACTTTATTCCTCGTTCTTTATTCTCTGTACTGTACTTTAGTTATATTTTTATCGTGCAGCAAAAGTCTAACCTAACCTTATCTTATCGGTTCATCTAGACGCATTCAGAACTGTTGCACGATTGATATTATCGCTGCAGGTTCAAGTCCATTCAGTTGTGAGAATCAACCTCGTGTCATTCGCATGACAATGATCCCCATTCTACGCGGTTGCATTCGATGAATTATTCGATTACTTACTCTTCATTCTCACACGACTTTCTAGCCTCGGCCATTGGCCATTAGCCTAACGAGATTCCACGAATTGATTGGCCAAGGTATCGGTTTCTTAGCGCTGACTCAAATAATCCTGTGTGTTTTCATCCGACGCGCGTCTCTCGTTATGGCGCCGGCTTAATACCTGGAACATCCGACCGAGCATTGCTGGAGCATTCTCGTCCACGCGTGATTTCATAATGCAATTACCGTCGCAGCCATGCAAGTCATCCATCACGATGCATCGCATCGCGACGCCATTGACCGATCGTTCGATTCGAATAGAAACGCTGTGGCTTTCCAATCTGGATTATATTTTTAGTTATGTATTACGTATATATATATATATATATATATATATATATATGCATAACTAATGATATGACGCGTTTAGAGTTCTTGTACACTGTTTATATTAGGGTAATTAAGTCCAAGGGTAATATACCACTTGAATTTGGCAGTTTTATGTATGGTATCAAATTTTTCAATAATCTCCTCGAGGAATATTTTAAAGTTACCCTGAGCTCTTATCGATGGGTTCTATAACGTATTTGCAAGGTACATGTGGAAAGTTTTAAGGTATCGATACGTGAACCGTACTTGTATGGTGCCATAGCGTAAATTGTGTTACAGATATAGTCAGTAATGAATTCGTTATGCTATCCAGGCGGAGTTTATTGGCACCGTGATAATTATATACAGTGAAAAGGAATGATTATTCATCAGAGGTACTTTGTCCATTGCAAGAACTCCAAGTATTTCGTGTATTTATATTTACTCCAGACGGTCACGACTGTGGTCCTCGTGGTCCTCGAGGACCAGATATATTTTTGGATGCAAGTTTCTTTCGCATAAAGCCTCAAGAAGTTCTATGTCGCGTAAAGCCCTTCCCTCGACGTGAGGGGAGCAACGACATGGATTATAAGCGTCGCGACGCATAACCCATGACCTTCGATGCTCTTTGGCCTTCGAACTATGAAATTTTGAATTATATAAAATAAAAGAATTTTCGCAATAACACTGTGGTCTACGTGTGAAACTTTTTCCTACGTCTGACCCAATACTTTAGACGTTTGAAAAACAATAAAAGTTTAGCTTCGAACCCAGCGAAAGTGGTTTCACTAATTTTTTTTTTTTAATTCTCAACGGCCGCCCAAGACATTGAAATATTCCCTGGAGGCGTACTAATAAGACGCGCCTTTAAGATTTTTTGACAAGCGCGCATTTCTCTCCGACATTCGCGGAACTACTGCACACGTGTCGAGGCCATGGATACAAGACGCCCATATATGTGCACAGTGCCTATACACTTGGTGTACACGTAGGTGGACCAATGCAAGCAGGATATCACGTATGTGGCCCATCTGAAGAAGAGGATGGTTTTGCAAACAGACATTTTTAATGGCGGAGGCACTGACAGCCTCAGGCTAGCATTGAACCGGGACTCAAGAGACTTTCTCCATACTTACAGCAAGGTGGTTCCTTTCGATCGATAAGCCGATCAATCTTCAACGTGGCCATTAGCATTTTATATAATGCCTTACAGAAGTAAGAATCGAGCCATCAGTTTCCGTCTCCGTGATGCGGAAGGACACGTCCACCAGGTGGTACACGACAGACTAGTCTTAAGATCTACCTGTACCTACTGATGGACCCTATCATCGTGCACCTGTCTACCTGCTCCTGAAACCACTCGTCCTCCGCTGTCGCACCATCAGGTTCTCCATATCCATTCAGTAAATAAAGCTGTGACTAGACCATGTAGGTACCCAAGGTCTCCAGCATCCATTGTACATAGATAATTCTCGAAGTACCTACCATAATCTTTACCAGTACAGCATACAACTGGACCTTGTACACGAGAAATTGTGGCTGTGCTTCTTCAAGAACGGTAAAAGTGGCCTTGCTACATTGGGCCGGTTTTAAAAGTGCAGACGATACTTTTAACCGATCTCGACTCCACCGGCTGCAACAGTCGGGTACAAGACGGACGAGTAAAAAAGCAGCGGATGAGAAGCCGGCGTAGGTAGGAGGCTGGTAGTGAAGTAGAATCAATGTGGTAGGGGAGGCGACGAATAAGAAGAATCAGAAGAAGAGGAAGAGACTGAAAATAAAGAGATAAGAGTTCAGAGTTAAGCCAGACTGGTTACGTCGATCCAGCAGTCGCGTGGACATGGGATTATTACTATCTATTCTATATACGTATATATAACGTATACAAAGAGTATCTGGTGCACACGTACATAAGTCTTCTGTGCAGTAAGGTGGCTCACCTGAAACTCAGTGTGTTTACCATCTCCCTCTAGTGGTTCCCCTTTCTCCATCAGTGTGTGCTTAGTGTGCTTAGTGTGCTTACTCGCGAGGACGAGGTTCCCTTCTTCTTACTGACTCTCCTTCTTCTTGCTGCGAGCGCACCGCGTTCAAGTGGGGAACGAGAAGCGCACCTGACACCCGAGCTCCCTGAAAATCCAAGAGGTGCTCCAATGCGTTCAGTCCTCCTTGGTCTCGCTCGCTGCTAAGATCGAGGATCGCATTCGTGACCTGAACGATCAAACGTTCTGACCGTCCAAGATCACATTGAAAAATATACTGTGAGGAGTGCCTAGACGACCTCCCCCCTTGCCGAAAGGGACGTAAACTAGTGAAATAAATACACGCTAAAATCAAGTGATCTTACAACTTACGCAATTTCGTAAGAAACTGTAAAAATAAAAACTTGAAAAAAAAATCCGATACGAGAATTAATTAAACAAGTGTATTTTGCTGTTTATAAAAAAACAAAAATCGACGAACGAAAATTATTTGTCGTCGCTGGTTTTTTTTTTCTTTCGTATCGACTCTATTGATTATATCGATCGATTAATATAGCGCGAACAAGTTTGAGGACGGACGACTACGAGCTGCGGTTTATAATCACTAACGGTACAGTCGTAGGAATGTATCGGGCCAACAGGTGCTCCGGTCGATCGCTGATAGTATTCTTGAATGGTAACGAAGTGCTGGATTCTTAAGAGATTGTGCATAGTTCGTGAAAAATTGTATATTTGACTTGGCACTAAGATTTCCTTATAAGTGAAAGCTTTGGTACTGGTTTATCGAGGGTCTTGTCCGTACTATATGAAACGGTACCTTACAGAAACAAGATATAACTTGATTTCGTATCATCGTTACGAGTGAACCTTATCCGCCGATACGATAGCGCCCCTATTGAGTATCATATGAAACTTCCGACAGTAAAGTAAATCTTGAATGAACGGCGAGTAAGTCAAAAAGGCGTATAAGATCGAGAAGGAATAATCTCAGTGGGATAAAGTATATTGATGAGATGCGTACGATCGGGATTGGCCGGAGTGAAGAAGATACGATTGAGAGAGGTTGAGAGATACTCGAAGTCATCATCGGTCCACAGGGTGGAGAATTAAGTAAGGATTATTATACGTCTTTAAAGTGTAAAAAAAAAAAAGGCTGAAAGCTTCGCGCCCCCTAACGGTACCATGTCGTCGGCGAAGAGTACCGCGAAGACGGGAACCGGTCTGCAGAAGTTCTATAATAATCCGCAATGGTCGCCGAGCGGAACGCAGAGATTGGCAAAGGCACGCAGCAGTCCGAACATCGCTAAACAATTGTCAGTGTCTGGTTCAAATGTTAGACAGTCAACTGTCAATAAGTCTGAGGAGAAAGCGATCGGCGGCAAACGACATAATTCAATAGGCGTCAACAGAACGACAAATGCGAGAGTGACGCGCACGACAAAGTCGGCCGTTGGAAACGTGACTGTCGTGCAAATTTCCGGCCTGGAAAGCGACGCGAGTCCCATCGCCGTGAGCAAGTCATCAGCGGTGACCAGGTCGAGACAGCTTAGTGACACTGGTAGACATGGGAGTAAGGTCATCGCGGTGAGTAAGAATGACGTCAAAAAGAAAACGAAGGAAATATCTTCGTGTACTATTTTGGAAGATCGAGCTTTGCTTAAGAAAGGTTTGAATTCAGCGCCGGAAAAGATTTCCAAGAAACCGGATGCTCTGCGTGGTAAAAAGAGTCTCAATCGTTCCATGAGCTTATGGAACGTTCCTGCAGACTCTGATAATTCGAAGAGTCGTCAGGTCAGTGTCAATGAACGTAAGGATACTAAGGTCAATGGAAGAGATCAGAGACCTGGATTAAACAGGACTACCAGTCTCTGGAGCGTTCCTTCTGATCCTAATGCTAATGCTAGGATGGCTAGGACTAAATCAATTTCCGGTCTGAGACCAAGTCGTATTCCATTGCTCACTCATCATTTTTCAGGACAATCTGCTAGCGCGTTATCTCTCGCCGATCTATCTCAGGTAGATCGTAGCGTCGAGAAGAATCGCGATAATGAGCAAGATGAAGTTGATCGATCGATGGATGAGCATATTTATGAGAATTGTAAGGAGTCCATTACGAAGACGGAGGAGAGCATACCGATTTATGAGAATCTAAAAGACAGAAAGGTTCAGGAGAGTAAAAGTCTCGTGGTAGACATGAAGAAGAAGGAAGTGATTAGAACGAAATCGGTTCCTTTAGAAATTCGTACCTACTCCGATCTGGAGAAACAGGCTCAATTATTGATGGCGGAATTGGACGAGGACGATGAGAAGCCTAAAGAGAGAGCAACGAGAATTGATCTTAATGCTTGTCGCGAGAATCTTGTTAGGAGCCGTGAAATTCTTTCGAAAAGTAAAGAGAATTTGGACAGGAGCAGAGAGGAGTTGGCCAGAAGCAAAGAGAGTCTGACGAAGAGTCAAGAGACTCTGGAGAGGAGCCGTGGATTTGCAAAGAGTCACGAGAGTCTCTTACGCAAGGAGCCGGAAATGAGTATTCAGGAAATCAGAAGGAATTGGGAGAACCAGATAAAGAGATCGCAAGAGCAGGAGACACCGGAGACAAGAAATAAGATTTCTAATAAATCAAAGATCAATAGCAATACCGTCGTCATATCTAAGAAGACTCCTCCTATTACAATAATGGCGGACAAGGATCACGAAACTTCCAAGAAAAACAACGGGCTCAAGAGAGCCAAAGAAATAGAGCAACTCGTGAATTTCTTTAACTGCAAGAATACTGAAAATTCCGTTACTAAGGAGATTCTTCAGCAAGACTCCTGGACCAAATCGAAGGATGCTGTGACACCGTTGTCATCACAATCGAAGAATTGCAAGAAGGATAAGGACAAGGATGAGAAGAGCAGTGGATACGTATCCGATGGTAATTGTTCAGAAGATAGTGGACACATGAGCAATGAAAATGACGTAGAATGGAAGGAACGTCATGACGAATTAAAAAATCTTAATAAAAGCGAAGAATTCTTAAAAGAGATCATTAACGATCTGGACGCCAGTTTGGAGCATACGATCGAAGTTTTCGAAGCGAATCCCATAGTAAGGAGATACGTGCCAGAAGAGAAAAAAATGACAGAGAAGAGTCTCTCGACGTCCAGTGGTGCAAGTAGCATAGACAGCTGGGAAGAGAATTCCAAGAGTTCTCGTGGAAACGTTGAAGAGCGTTGGAAAACATTGCCTAAAGCGGCGTCTACGCCAATAGCGACATCCACAGAGCAACAGCAGCAACAGGTCACCATTAAGTCTAGGCGATATCGTACTCAGGTAGAAAGGGGTGGGGGTGGGGGGGGTGCAGGCTTGGTAGTAGTCAAAGAAGAATTTCGAAACAAATAAAATGAAAATTATTGAAATTTTATTTTCATTTGGTTTCTTTCCTTTTACTTTGTCATTTTGCTTTTTTCTTCGCTATTACGTTATAAGCCTAGAGGCCACTTATATATACAAACACATGAATCTTAAATAACAGACAAGATAATTTTATCGCCCGGGGTTACAAATGCATTTGGAATTTTTTTTTCTTTTAATACATTGATATACTAATCGCTTCTTGCATTAACGAACAAACACTTGCATTAACGAGCTTTGAATGAAAGTAACTGGGGTTTCTTTTTCTAAGATTTTTCTAAACAATTGATTTTTCTAATTACATTAATTTTTCTTTCTGTTTAGATTTTCTTCAGATCTGGTGCTTTGGAACGACTGGAGTCACAGAGGGATGAGAAACTCACGGGACACATTATATTGCTTCAGGCACGTTGTCGGGGTTATCTTGCGCGCCGGAAACTCAACACTCTCAAGGTAAAGTGGCTCACGGTGAATTTCCGGTGGCGGTGTACGAGTCATGAGAGTTGGCATTTGGAATTTCTATGTTTAATTCACTATCATTACTATGTCGTAATTGAACGATCGTATTAGACCAAGACTATCTTATCTCGTTGCAGTTGCAAGATCTGGCAGTAAGATGTATTCAGAGAAACGTAAGGAAGCTGATGTCGGTACGAGAATGGCCATGGTGGAGATTATACGTCAAGGTGGCACCACTGCTGAACGTTCATCGAACGGAGGATCAATTGAAAGCGCGAACGGTAAAGATAAAAAGAAATAGATATTAAAGAAAAACAAATTATTTAAATTACATTCAAAGAACGCCCAAGATTCTGTTACGTGGCTGACAAGAGATTTGTTGGCGCGAATTTCAATAATAAATTTATTCTGCCATACTGTTCTCTTGTGCTTTAAACGTATTCGAGGCTTGAGAGAATTTGCTCGATTAACTTGCCAGACTAATTCAGCCATGAACGAGGACTTAATGACTTTGGCTTTACGACTCGAATAAGAAGATCCAAAACGAGCCATGCCGGTTTTCTTGCCAGCGTCTTACCGGTTTAACCGCCGAATAAGAGCGAGAGAGATACCAAATGAGAAAGAGAAAAAAAGAAAGATATTAATTCCACGAATGGAACGCTCTCTAATCGATTCCTCTCATTTAATGATTTGCAGGAAGAACTCGAGATTCTGAGGGCGAAGGTCGAGAGGCTGGAGCAGGAGCGCAACCACCTGAAACATGACAACGACAAGCTCGAGGCTAAGGTAAGTCCAAGAAGAGATAAAGAGAATGATGATTCGACCTTATTGTTTTTTATTTTCTTTCTTCTTACTCTTTGTTCCTCTTGAATTCTACTTTTTTTTTGTTTGGTACATTTAAACTGTGCGCTCGTAACGTCATCTCGAAATAGACCAATACACGGACAGTAAACACTGGCCCTGGGCCAAGTGTTGCACTGAAGAAACCTTATCGCCTTTGAAATTGAATGGGTGTCAGACATAAATACATCCGGTTCCTGATTGATTAGCGTTTGAATTGAGGGAGGATGCAAATTTTTGTTGTAAAATGTAGTACGGAAAATTTTTTAAAATATTCATTAGTCTCCTGCATTTAGAGATCAGGACGTTAACCTGGTCTCTGATTTTGTGAAGAACTTTCGCACCTGCTCTCGCTGAAACGGACCATTGCCAGAGAAAGAGCGAGAGAGAGAGACAGGTGTCGCGCAGAACTGGTGTGACGAAGTATAACTAGGGAAAACCAAAGGACACGGAGAAAGATGGAGGATAAAGTGAAGGGGGGGGAGCTTTAGTCATGAAAAAACGAAAAAATGAGAAAAACAGCACAAACCTAATGATTCAATGTATATTATTAACTCTGTCATTCAGGACATCGGCCTAATCTGACTTAGGGGAGAGCTTTCGTAACTTCTCCTTCGTATACAGAACGTTCTGAATTCCCGATGTAAACTCTGTGCTGGGGATGAAATCTGTTTTGCGCTTTTGAACAAAATTTATTTTTCTCACTAAGTGGTGGAAAGTACGACACACCTCGAACTCGCCTGGGGCGTTCCACTGACTCGGTCGCATAGCGGTCAAGTCGTGTTGCATAATCTTTCATTTGAACAGCCACGTATAACACTATTGGGATTTTGTACACACGCGTTCAAAAACAAAGTTTTGATTTATACATAAGACTTGTTTGGTTATTCGCTATGCGCTCGTCCATATAAGAATTAGATTAGGGACATCGTCATCTACTTCTGAATATAAGACTTCGTCTATGGATACATTAGAAATGCGAATAGCACTTGGTTGGTAGACGTGTTATTTAACTAACCCAAATTCATGGAGAAACTATCTAAATGAAATTACTCGTTAACGAGTGTAGTGTATTGGTAAGTACGCGAGTTGAATTTTCGTGATATTTACGTAGAAAATGCATTGGTGCCACTGTGTCCTCCTTCCGTTTCTGTATAGGGTTGACTGTTTCTTTATTTTTCGCTCTCTCTGTTTTCAACTACTTTTTTTTTTTTTTCTTCTTTTCGTCATCGAAGAGAACTTGGCCTTTGGCCAAAACAGTCCGCTTCGTCTCAGAATAACTTCAGAGGTGAACACCTCCTCCACCGGGGATACACCTCCGGATAAACCGGGTGGCCGCAGGCGGGTGCCAGTTGCACCGTAACTCTTCGTGCGTTCGGGTGTCACGGTTACGCAACGAACGAAACGAGCGACTTTTTTTTTCGAAAAAACAAAAGAAAAAGACAGATACACGTTCGTTATTGCGAAAATTTTTGCTGGAGGATTAATTGTATCGATCAAAGAAATTCTGATTGATATCGATATGAGATTGACCGTGAGTGACAGGTAGCAATGATACTGAAGTTGTGTTACATAAAAATCCTTAGCAATCTCATTAGATGAAGGATGCATATCATGATTTGTCAGTCTATGGTCTATTTATGATATTGAGATAAAAGAAAATCATTATTCATAATGCCTTTATCGCCTACGACCTTTGTCGGCCGTATACCAACGAGCCTGGCCAGCTCAACGAATTTCGACGTCTACAACGACATCTCCAGGACCAGCCGCCAGCCTGTAGGAAAATCATCCACGAGTAATCTTCCTAATGGAATTATGGGAAATGTCTCCAGAAGACCACCGCTACCGCCAAATCATTTCCAAACGCGTCCGTTGAATAAAATTGCTGTTATCAAGCCAAACGCCAGTCCAAAGATTATTAGCAGAAGTCCATCTCCGAGCTTGTCACTGAGCTCCAGGAGTCACAGTGTCTCAACGCCTATCAGAATGGCTAGATCCTCTTCCGTATGTTCCTCGAATTCATATTCCGGCACCTCGCCGACGCCACGACGTATTTTTCCTCAAGAGAGTTGCTCCCTTGAACTTGATGATTTGGAAACGCGCGAACAGGCACCTGTGGTCTTTGATGCTAGTCTCAACTTCGTATTGGGCATTGAGAAGCAGAAGGTGCGGCAATCCTTCAAGCCCACTGCTGCTCATCTTGAACCCAGGACCGCGTCGTCCTATCTTTCCTCTAGGATTCAACAGTTCCTTCAACGCACCGATCATGTTATGGACGAGTGGAGGAGTCTTGGTCATCGGGACGAGGCTGAAGAAATTAAGAGTCTTGCTTCTTTGCCGCACAATGACAAGCATCGTCCACTTGGCAGGAGTCGCAGTGCTACCAATATCATGATCAAGGGCTTTCAGTACTTTAGTAGATCGAACAGCGTCGCCAAGAGTCCCTCGGGATCACTTTCGCGATTATCCGAAGATATGACGCTGTCTGAATGTGCTGACGAAGAGGTACCCAAAAAAAAAAAAAAAACGAGATGACGTTGTCGAGCGTGTTTATGTTTAATTATTTTTTTCCGATAGCCATTTACGTATAAAAATGATCTCTTATAAAATTATTATCAATAGATTTAATTAATATTACAGTATAACTTTATTGTAAACAGCTAAGCGAAATGACGGCCGACTTCGCCGAGGAACATTCAACGTCGACCCTGGCGGCTGAGAGAATCGACGCAGAGACGTCGGAACGTCTTCGTTTGGAACGTGAACTACAGGACGTTAACGAGGCTAATAAGAATCTTCAGCAGACTACGGAACGACTGGAAATGGAATTGCTCTATGCAAGAGCAGCAGATCTTAATGGAGTTGCGTCAGATGGTGAGGATGGCGAAGATGGTAGCGTCTATAAACAACGATACGAGCACGCGGTACGTGAATTGGAGTTTACCAAAAGAAAAATGGCGCAGCAACACGAGGATGATTTAGAGCAGTTGGTCGGTCTCAAGAAGCAATTAGAGAAGAAGGTAAGCCATGAAGAATTTCAAATTTGTTTATTGTCGTTATCTTTTTTTTCCCTCTTTTCTTTTCCGTTTGTCCACCACGACCTTTCTCACGTGAAATACCGTTTTTATAACGGTCATTTTACATAATCCGGTTACCGAACTAGTTTAAATGGATTCTCCTAAATGTCTAGCTGGCTGACGCTTACGAGGAAGTGGAGGAACAGCGACAAGTGGTAGGTCAGTGGAAGCGCCGCGTTCAGAAGTTAAACGGCGAGATGCATGATCTGAGATTACTCCTTGAGGAACAGACCGCCAGGAATAACCTTCTCGAGAAGAAGCAACGCAAGTGAGTACAAGAAATTCATTTTGACGATACCTTTCGGCAGTAAGATTAACGTTTAGTCGTCGTTCGTGGCGGCTACACCGAACGTCTGGGAACTCTTTGGATTCTTGTTTTACCGTACACGTATTCGCGGTATACAGAGGGCACTTGTCAGCTAGTGAGCTTGTGCTATTCGCATTTGATTAGGTTCCTCAACAAGTGTTTGGCCTATGGCCAAACATCTAACCCGCAGGTGAACTATCGCTAGCCTTGGTATCTCTAAAAGAGACATATGGAAAATTAAACGTACCGTGCCTGTACCTGACTATGAGAGACCATGATTCATTAGTTTAGATTCGAAAGTACTTCCATTACTACAAAATGATTGTCTTGTTTCGATTGTAGGTTCGATTCCGAGACTCAGAATCTTATGGATGATCTCAGACAAGAGAAAGCTCAGCGCGAGCGACTCGCCAGAGAAAAGGAAATTGCTATTGCTGAGAAATTCACTGTTGAGCAGAATTTGAGCGTAAGAATAATGTTTTTATTGTATCATTGATCAATGAACTTGAGGACTGCATGTACAAGAAAATAATAATTCTTTTGTATGCACAGGACGCCAGACTGGAAATAGAATTGAAAGAAGAGAGACTGCACACGTTGACTCAGGAACTTGAGGAATTGACTTTTGGAGGTAAAACTGAAGAAGAAGTAGCTCAGTTGAAAAAGGCGAAGCATGAACTGGAGAAGAAGACGAAAGATCAAGAGGAGGAACTTGATGATCTTGCTGGTCAGGTACAACTCTTGGAACAAGCTAAACTTCGACTGGAGATGAGCATCGAGCAACAGCGCAAAGAAATGCGAAAGGAGATGCAGCAGCGCGATGAGGAGCTTGAAGACGTGCGTGGAAACGCGCATAAGAAGGTCAAAGCCTTAGAATCGCAATTAGAAACCGAACACGAGGAACGAACAATACTACTTAGAGAAAAGCACGAATTGGAACGTCGATTAGTTGCCATTGAGGAACAGGACAGAACTGATCGTGCAGCCGAAGCTGAAACTACACAACGGTAAATGCATATATTTTTCAAAAACAGTCTATTATTTCGTCTCTACCTTTAGTCACTTTCCAATATAATTTTTGTACTTCGTACAGACTTAAGAGAGATCTCAAGAGGACACGAGCACTCCTGAGAGATGCCCAAACAATGCTAGAACGTTCCAAGGGCGATTCAGCTGGTAAGGCAGCTCTTCGCCAACTGAAAAATCAACTGGAAGATGCTGAATGCGCTAGAGCTGCAGCTGTCAAAGCTAAACAGGCATTGGAACAGGACCTGAATGAAACACAATTAGCTCTAGAGGAAGCTTCCCGACTGAGATCAGAGGCTGAAGAACGTGCGAATGTAGCTTGCAGAGAGAGAACCGACCTGAGATCCCAACTAGAGGAGAATGAAGAAGAATTAGCGGAGGTAACTATTCAAAAATTGTATAATTGTAATAACTGTCTATATGAAATATTTGATTCAATCATATTATCCCTTATTTATAGATGCTCAAGAAGTATCGAGCTGCCGTGCAACAAGTGTCCTCAGAGAAGGCTCAACTTCAAGAAGCACAGGTGCAAATTGCTACCCTCGAGGCTGAAAGATCATCTTTGAAGGACCAACTGTCTGAACTCAGTCAGAGACTAGAATCCGTGGAACAACTTGGTGACCCAACTGCTAATAGCTTGGCGACAAGACGCCTCGAGTTCCGTGCGAAGGAGTTGGAAAGTAAACTTGAGTTGGAGCAAACTACAAGAGCTCGACTAGAGGTTAGTATTCAATATCCAGCATTTTCTAAATACATAAACTTTAACAAAGCAATATCTCCAAAGGGTTAAATATTTGATTTCAACTTTGTCCAGACACAAATAGCCAGGCTGAAGGAAAACGTGGACAAACTACAAACAGAAACTGCTATGCTAAGGACCAAGGAACAGAGTGCCCAGGATGCTGCGCGACGTCTGCAAAGATCTTTGCGCGAAGCACGAGACGAGGCTAGTGCTGCAGCAGCACGAGAACATGAGGCTACACGTGCACGTCGTGACGTGGAGAAAACGTTAGAAGCTGCTGAAGCAGAGACGAAGATCGCTCGAGATGATTTGCGATTGGCTCTTCAAAGAATTGATGATTTACAGAGTGCGATACAAGGTGAACTCGATCTTGACTGCAGTGAGGAAGCAACAACGGACAATAGCGACAGGTATATCTTATACATGAAGTAATTAACGTAAGAATCAAAACACGTATCGCTTCGATATTCATTGTTATATATTTCATAGCGACTGATCGACAAGGCAAGAGGATCTCGAATTCGAGACCGAGAACAAGGAAGATACCTGAGAAGATAAACGGCGAGTAAATGATGAAGATGGAAAATAAAGGATGCATCAAAAATAATGGGACCTCATCAACCAAGGAAGGAACAGCTTTATATCTCTCATGGAATTGACGACGAAGATATTCCCTGTCTTTTCAAGCGCGTCCCCTTTGCTTACATGCAAACAAAGAAAAACTTGGACAACTTAGAAACGTGTAGATTTCATTTTGTATTATTGAACCGTAAACGGAGATGCCGTTGAAGATACGCGTACGGGTTCGGCGCGAGTATAGTATTATTTTTAATATTCAGACAGATTATATGATATATATGTATATATATACATATATACCTATATATACACATACCAACAATAATGGAAAAGCTGATATATATATATATATATATATATATATATCTCGAGCATATAATGACAGATTTTTCTAACACGAGAAAGAAAATGGTCAGAATAATCTGGCGCATGTGCGTACGGCAAGGATTATACTCGATGCTGGGATTTGACCTGATATAATAATATATACAATTGTCGAGTGATCTTTTATATTCGCAATGCATCTCGTTGCTCGTGGCCATTTTTCTTCTTAGTGTTTCGTACACTATCACACTCTTTGATTTCTTTTTTTTTTTTTGGTGCTAGCGTCCCTACGATTGTCGACGATCTGTCTTCCAGTTTTCCTGAGCTCACGTGACCCATGATAATTCTTGGCCACTAATGATAATTTTTTGCTTTTCGCCAGGCTCCGCGTATGCGCCAATTTTTTGTGTAATATGTTTATGGTAGAGTTTATACATATATACATATATATATATAAATATACTATAAATGGGAATTAATACCCAGTCGGTGCCATTGGCTGGGTCCTGTTCTATTCTCTTTTTGCTAGGCCCTGCAGTGGCCCATTTAAATCTTCGCCCTAATTACACGACATTCTGCCTGTCAAACGCTGTCAACTTGGGTTCACTGATTATTTGTATAAAATGATGCGCGAATGATGGTTACGATTATGATAATTTAGATGTTTAAGCCCGTGTAAGGACTTAATGTAACTTATTGCTTTGTAAAATGCAAATCTTATTTAATTAATATCCGGATTTTTACTATTTATGGCCCATTACCTCTCCCTAATGTCTTTCCTTATGCACTATTATGAAGATAACAGGTCGCCACAGTCAGTGTCAAACTATTTAAAATTACTTCCAACAGGTCGACCTGTCAACATTTATCAGTGATCTATGATATTTCGTAATCAATTTCAGAAAGGTTAAGGTGAATGCTTTTTAAGAATATTAAAGTTGTTTAAATAGGCATCCGTGTGGGAAAAATGAAGGAGATCCCTTTAAGGATAATTAATAATAAATTAATATATATCTTCAAGAAAGTAGATAGATTACACGCTAGAATGAAAATCTAGTCGCATACTAGTTAATATGGGTGTAATGAACAAAATTGCATTGTACTGTAAAGCCGTGTAGCAGAAAAAACGATATATAAGTACCTACGAATTTTATGGATTAATTAAAAGCTGTATACTGATAAAGCATGCGACTCTTGCAGTAAAGAGATTATACAGATTTTTATTAACGGTTGTGTGTATCAAAACCCTAAATCCCCACTCGTTAAGAAATATCAACATGGCTGCGTACACGTACAAATTGTAAAAATGTCCAATAAAGCTCTTTAACTCCTTTGTCTATAGATTCGCATGCTATGGCCTTTTAAGCATTCGTCTTATAAATAATATATATGGTAATAAGTATTACAAAGAAGTTAACAGTGCATTATTAAGAGTTAATGGCTCTTTGTACAATTACCATTGAACCGACAAGTATACTTTAAAGAGGTTAGTACTTCAAAGACAATTACACACAAAATTCTATGGAATATTATACAGTCCAAAATTAGCCTCTCCACTTTTTTAATCCTGCAGTGAATTTTCCTCGTATAAATTGATTTGGTTAATTTCCACGATTTAGGTAAAACAACAAAAAATAAAAATGAATTAATATCTACCAGTACACTCGTTACTGTACACTCTTTCCATTAGTCAACTTGACCACCCGTAAACCACTTTGTTTCCCTGTTAATTCAATTGTTCGCAGATTATTGTTTTCCAGTTTCCCCACGTGAATTCTACGTACAATTATAATTGTATTCCATTCGTATAATAAGCGTATATCTATGTACAGTGCCTGTACACGTGTGAACAGTCAGAGGATATTATTGGATTACATATAGCTCGTATGACCCGCACATAAATATCTTATCAGTGTCAATTGATTATCCGCAATCAAATAACAGATTAATACAAAAAGTAACAAAATTCACTGACCCCAATTTCTACATATTTACGGGGTATCTGATTTATCTATTTTTGAAATATAATTAGAGTGCTTTTTAGCATAAAGTGAAATAGAACACGAAGATGAAGAGAGAAGAGTTGGCAAAAATAGAAAGAGATATCTCTTATATTCCGCTTTAAGAAATCATTGATACATTCACAGTATGATATGATAAATGATATGTATGATGACCTCGATGAATGATTATGTGTAGCATAACATACAATTATTTTCATCCTTCCAATTTGCTCTTCCAATCTCTTATCACGTTTCTTATGTATTATAACTGGTACCAATTAATTAATGCTATTTCGTATCTCAACTGTGTGCACAGCAGGTGGTCCAACAGTAACATAAGCAAACGATACGTTGAACCACCATCAAAGGCACGAAGTTTTTACTGTAATATAAACAAGTCACGCGGTACATATTTTTAACTTCTAATTACAAAGAATTAATTAGCAACGAAATTTTGTAAAAATTCTTTTTCCATCTCCAATATACATGTAATTATATCACCTGCTAATTATCTGAAATCAATTATCGGTACACAAATTATCTCAGTTTCTATTATAATTTTAATTCACTATTCTGCGTGATTAAAGTTCAAATTGAAAATGAATCATACAGTTCTTCCCATTAATGTAGAATACTTGTTCATAGATAAAATAAAGAATGTCTAGAAAAGCTTATCAACAACTTAGCAAAACGATTTATTCACGGATATTAAGAAAAGAGTACTAACCAGCATCGCTTATCCCTAATTAATCATTCTTAGCTTGAGTAAACGTTGTCGGGCAAATTACACGCAAACATAATGTCGCGATTAAAATTGAAAATGACACACGTTATCCAGTCACGTTTTCAGATAGGTAATTTGGTAAGTAACGTGACTACATATATAGAACATACAGGACATAATTTTTCAAGCCGCGAAATCGCATTGACCCACCTAATAATCAAGACTAGTAACGCCAACGTATCCTATTCCTATATATATTATATATATTATCCTATGTAGATATATATATATATATATATATATATATATATATATATATATAAGGCATATATACGTAATGATCATATATGCATATATGCATGACACTTGCAACGTTACATGCGCGAATTTTCATGCAATTCAACGAGGCGCGAAACCGCAAATTCCACCTGATGATACACGAATAAAATGCTTCTGTCCCAATGGTAAATTAGTAATCGTTCACGATAATAATAAACGCTTTGAATCGAGTAACCGCACGATGAGATTAATTCAAATAATCATCTACATCCAGGGACAAGTAATCTATGCTAGCACGTAGTAGTAATACATGCAATAATATTGGCCATCAGATTGTACATAATCGATCAGTCTATTATCAGTCTATTCCCTGATTAATCCGACAGTGGGATGGTCAAGCGTTTCATTCTTTGTACGGATGAGAAGATATACCGCGACTTCCTGCCAGTGACAAATCATAAATATCGGGATTAACAAAAGTGATACAATACTATTTATTAACATCGGACAATAATGACAAATCCCATTATACCACATATAAGCTCAGTCAATGTCTCTAAGTAGTAAATTAATCAAATCGACATACACGGTTGTTATATCTGACTGAAAGAAATAATGGACCAAGATAAGGAAAAGGCATTCTCCTACTCACTGGTATGTATCACTGTGTATAACGGATCATACGAGAATTCTTAACGATTCACTAATTCTTTCGTAAAAAGTCATTTTTAGGTTAAGTCACAAACACATGCTGCTACCGTCTGGCGCCTTAGAACGACAATACTCCGTACACGTAAATATTTCGAATAGGCTTTCCGGGGCTACTGTGCTGACTCCTTAATAAAGCCGTATTATTGATAGAAACTGAAAAGGAAGATAGAGAAAAATATTAAACGATGGATAATCAATCTACAAAGTGCAGTAGCCTCGTTGGGTCGCAGACACGCGTGCGTTTAATAATCGTAATTCTCTTGGCAATCGCGTGAACGTTGATCGTGGTGGTTCGTGACAAGATTTTACCAGGTACCGTGTGCACGAGAGCAAAGAAACGAAAGTCGAATGCGCAGTAGATGCTTATTTATATATATACAACAAAACATATGTGTATATACAAAGGTATATAATAAAGTAGATACAGCACGTAAATGTTAGAGAGTAAAGGCATCTACGTGCATGCACAAGTGAACTGAGTAGAAACTTTCGAGTCTGGCGCAAGGAAGGCGACATTATTAACGCGCGGTTAACATAATGTCGTAATAAAAGTCGATAAGCATTATCGTACCGCTTTCACGTCCTAAGTATCTGCACTTACATACACGTATATAATTACACGCGCCTCTTTAACCTGCAACCATGATAACTCTGACTCCTTTAGTATAATCAGTTTCGTACAAAGTTTCTAGACTGCAATACATAGTGCACTAAATCTGATTTTTTATGACGTTTTTGCGGAGGAATCACTCCATTATCATCAATAGAATTATAGCGAAAATATCGTTCGCGAAAAATATTTGCATTCAATTGATTTAGATTGTAAGACGGGAAAGAGGTTAGGATATATGATTGATCTTTTGTTGTACTATTACTTGAGTACGTTTTCTCCTGTTACAAGGCAAAAACTGATCATCTATCATGCATAGTGACCAGCCAATGTCTTAAAAGACTATATTGAAATGAACTATATTGGGATGTCTCTAACACTATAATATTCCAGAGATGTATGACGGGCGAGTGCGCGTGCGCCGATGCGAACCGAGAGATTATTTTAGAAATCCGCCTACACGTTGAAGCAACGGCACGAGATAAGAGGAAGAACTATAGGAAGAAGTTCATCTATTCTCACGCTGTTGGGACGAGCTACTCTGCGAGCTCGTAAACATCCACGTGGTGCGATTGTTGTCCTTAGTAAATTTCTTGGTCGCTTCTCAAAAGTGTAGAATAACATTGAAACGGTGTTGATATATAGGTGTTTCATTTTGTATGGTAAGATCAATTAAGATTATCGAGGACATTAGTAAATTTAAAAAGAAAATTTCGTTGGAATTTTTAGAGAAAAATATTTTATATGCTAATCCACGTTCAGCAGGAAGACGCATTGCGCCTGGGGGATAGAATTTCTTACCGGTAATCCGGGGGCGGAATAATATTAAGTAATTTCTTGCGTATTGGATGTGTGGCGAACAAACGTGTACCGTGTAATTAGCAATAATAAGATTAAGGTCAATTGGGCGAGTGGTCGTCAATCGTGGCTGGTAAAGTTGATTAAAATTATCGAATAAATAGTGAAGTAAAAGGAGCGAGGAGTTCACAAGTTGACGAAGATTCGTTGCGGCGAGAAAGAAATCTGAATAAAGTCATGTTTGCTATATACACGTGTACAGATAGACAATTAATGTCAAACTAACAAGTTTAAAGACTTACGTATACGAACGTTGTACATACGTGTATAACAGTGAGTGTCAGAATAATAGAAATTTATAGAACTCATAGTCGTGTATCAAGACGAAAACTGTGACAATTATAAATATTAAGACACTCGCGGTCGCTACTGCGCCTGCGTCGAGCGGCGAAGTTAGTATGAAAGCAAACGAGTTGATTTTTATAAGTTGATACCGATTGTGTTTGTCGTGCAATTTATAGACAGCCATTTATAGATATACCGGGTGTTTAATAATGCAGCAAGTTACGGAAGCTCCTGTGGTAAGAATCTTCGTACTATTGGAAATTATCGTTGCATGGAATGCGATACACTGTGCTCTCCTGGTCCATTCGAAAGATTGGTTATACGTAGGTTATGCGCACGTGTCGCCATCTATTGCACATGCGTATATGCCACGACCAATCATACCAATACGTTTTACAATATGGTGGAAAATCAAGTTCGTAGAAAGTAAGGAAAGAGAGTTTTAGCTCTACATATTTCTTTGTTTCGTTTACAGATCGATCCATCAGGGAACGCAGTAAAGGTACAATCGTTTACAATGGAGAATACAAATATACGGACGCAATGGAAACAGTGGATGGCTTGCATGTCAGGTCTGTTAATGCAGAAGGCACAATATTTACGATAAATTATAAACGATTGTATTCAGTTTAGATAAAATCTTGAGACTTTATGGATATATTTGATTTTCAGCAACACTCTCCATGGTGACTGTTGGTACTGTTTACGGTTGGGTCACGACAAGCCTCCCGAGATATTTGTATGATGAGGACACGCCAATTACTATCACTAATGACGAAAGTTCCTGGATAGCTTCCTTGGCCGCGATAGGTGCCATGATTGGTCCATTCCTTGGCGTCTGGATGGCGGACATCTTTGGCCGAAAACGATGTCACCTGATATCTAGTCTCATCTACATTACTGGTTGGATAATAGTAATATTCGCGACAAACGTGATGTCTCTCTACGTAGCCAGGTTTATCCTGGGTATAGGCATTGGTATATCCTACACAACGAATCCTATGTACGTGTCTGAAGTTGCTGACGTGAATATAAGAGGCGCTATGGGAACACTTATATCGTTGAACGTGTTCACGGGTTCGCTCTTCACCTGCAGTATAGGACCGTGGATTAGTGTTCAGCTACTCAACAAAATTTTGATCTTCGTACCTGTCCTCTTCTTCGCGACTTTCATCTGGTTCCCAGAGACTCCTTACTTCCTGGCACTTAAAGGACGACATGACGAGGCAATCAGAAGCATAGTCTTCTTCAAGGGTATCACTGACAAGCAAGAAGCACGTAAAGAGTTGGATGCCGTTTTAAGTCACATCAACGATATCACCAGTGACACCCAGAGCTGGAAGGAAAAAATGATTGACTTAGCGCTGCCAAATAATCGACAGGCCTTGTTTATTGTACTAACTTTGATAGTGGCCCAGCAATTTAGTGGCAGTTTTAGTACTATACAATATCTGGAGATATTATTTAGAGAAGCGAATATTGGTATAAACTCTAACATAGCTACAATAATAGTGCTAGCTGTTGGTCTGATATCAAGTACCTTGTCGTTCATGACCGTAGAAGGTGCTGGTCGTAGGCCCCTGCTTATGATCTCAACTCTGGGTTCGTCTCTCACCCTACTAATCCTGGGAGTATATTTACTCTTGAATGCAAATGGGATCGACGTCTCGGTGGTAAATTTACTTCCGGTCGTTGACGTAATCCTGTTCCAAGTGGCGTATCAGGTTGGACTGGGTACATTAATAAACGTTCTTATCGGCGAGCTTTTCCCATCTAACGTTAAGAGTATCGCTGGCGCCATAATCACCATCTTCGACGGTCTTTTTGTATTTGCTGTGACAAAACTCTATCAGGTCATTGGCGATGCGTTTGGTACGCAATCAGTATACTTCTTCTTCGCGGGATCATGCTTGTGTGCCTTTGTCTTCGTATTTCTCTTTGTTCCCGAGACCAAGAAGAAGACTTTTAACGAAATTCAGTATCTTCTGACGAAGAACAGGTTTCAGTGTGGTAGACGAAGGAGTAGTGCGTGATGAGATTAATCGAATCATAAAATAATTTTGATAAGCGTCAATTTTGTAAATAAATTAAAATGTTTTAGATATAATTCATGGAGGATAACGATAATCAATCCCCTAGACTTTAGTATAATTGTATTCGATTCTTTTATTTCGTTTTTTTTTTAATTAAATAGATAAAAATCTAAGATATAAAATCGCCCGATTGTCACTCACTTCAAATTATTATATTGTGATAAGATAACAATTGGGCAATGTGATTGTGATTACTCGTGATTACCAGAATAATTGTTGCTCTTATGTGAACTAATTAATGACCCAAAGAAAACCCAAGTGCGGTCGGATAAAGTGAAGTAAAAATGGGTTCGCCTTTTTACGGACCACCTGATGACTGTATTGTTCTTACCAGCAGTCTACAGGAGGTACTGAAGTGTGTAACAACATATGGGATTAACAAAAAAGACTATCGAAACCAGAAAAAAAGGAATTACCAGTCTGACGTATTACGAGGGTCCTTTTGTTACTTACAAGTGTCAGCACTCTGAAGCTTGAAAAACAAACATCACAGATCAGACAAGCGTATCCCTTAGCCCCTCTACTTTTCCATTTTCCCTAACAGTTTTAAATAATCTTTTTGATCATGTAATCGCTATTTAAAAATTATGAAAATTCATCAAATGACAAACGTCACGTAGCTTGAGTATTATTGGAATATTTACTTTTAACAAAATTGCAGACATCACTTAAGAGGTATCGTTATTTGAAAAGTGAACGAAAAAAAAAAAAAATACATAAATAAACCAATAGAGTTGGCAACTGGGTATCGCACGAAACGACGTCCATGAAGTCTGCCACGACGCTTTGACAAAGTTTCACGGAGAATCAAAGAAGTAAAGAGGGAGACATGGTAAAAGAAAGAAAAAAAAAAAAAGGACATCCGACGCCAAGCGGAGGCGCTCAAAGCTTTTTCGCCATAGCGCATAGTTCGGAATTTTCCACCGACAGTTTACAGCTCTCGTCGATCTCAGCATCCGGGACAGGAGCAAGCGTGCAAGTTTCCGGGCAGGGATATATCAGTTCGAAGTAGAGCACAGCCATTATAAGCCAGTAATTTCAGGAATTCGGTTACAGGGAATGAGAAACGTGGCGAGGTTCGCCGCACTGGCATCTTGAAATTCACCCTACACAGTAAAACCTTCCTAAACAGAATCGCTGGTTTCACTTTGAAGCTATAGAGAAGCATGTCATCGCAATTCAATAAATCGATTAAGATCAGCTGTTTTCTTATCACTGATAATAAAAAACATCACGGAAGCATCGCAGACAAAAGTTCACACACGTGTCACCGAGATACACAATTGAATCGATTAAAATGCGTAGTAAATTATTTTACGAAATTTTTTAATTAATCCCAACTTGATGGCTAACGTATGTGTGTACATGACGTAACAACAATCGTCAAGCGTGTCCCCGGTTTCTACAGATTCGAAGTCTGCTCGCTTGGCGTCGAAACAGGATTACGAATAATGTATACACTGCAAAGGACTATGACGTACGTAGAACAGTCAATGTCAGCATGGAACAACGTGGACGATACCGACAGATACGGATATTCTATGATTGTATTTACATATTGTAGCTACAACAGATACGGGGAACTGAACAAGGGATGATATTCCGAGGGTATCAGAAAATATTCTCTGATACCCCGAACGGAACAAAAGAAGGGATACAACGAAAACAAAAATACATAAGGAGAACTACTATATCTAAATCTGTCATATGTATAGGTATAGAGTATATAACGTTTTCTAAGGTACATATAATCATACATGATGACTAGCTACGAGAGAGAGAGAGAGAGAGAGAGAGAGAGAGAGAGAGAGAGAGAGAGAGACATGTCTTCACGATATGCTGCACGCTAATGCGTATTCATTACACGACACTGGTAACGTTGCAAGAGTGTTATGCACATAATCCCATGGGTTACGTGACTGCTTCCCGGGAGTTAGTTGACATAGAGTGTTACCAAGGGATTCTGGGAATTCGCGCAGTAGATGGTAACAGGGAAGTAGACGAAATTCGAGATAAAATTGGTGGGACCGTGAAAATTCGAAATTTATCACGAATATACTGTGAACGAGATAGACATATAGAAAGATAGGAAACGTATATGGTCGCTGCAGGCTATGTACGAACGCGTGAAAGATATAAGAGGATAATTTATCGCACCCCGTTCACGACAGTATAACGCGAAAATTATCTGCTGAATTATTGGAAGTTACCAGAGAGTCCGGGCTGAACGAATCAAGTGGGATCGTTGAAAAAAAGTACATAAATTCATGATAAAATCAATAGTGTCATATATATATATGCGTTTGTATAATGACAGTTGTATCAAAACGGGTAAACGATTCTCTTTGAAAAATATTGTTTACTACCACGAGTTAATCAATAGTAGACCGGATAAAAAATTGTTGGAAAGAATGTGATTTTCATGGATGACGTAATATTGCTGCATCAAAGCATCTACCGCTGCGATGAGGAATGGCGGGACTGAATGAACGGCACGGATATAGCTATAGGTAAGAGAAACGGAAGAGGGTTGAAAAATATTGCAGCAGGGGCTCTTAGGGAGCGAGTCCCTCGTCTGCAGATTAAAGTCAATACTAACTGAAAACTCTTGGAAAGCTTTAAAATAAATTTTACGTAAGGATCTTCTCTATATTCTGAAATATAGGGTCTACTGCGCGGCTATGTCTGTTTATACGCGTTGAACAATTTGACTTTGCTGAATTTTCCTTATTTTATGAAATTATTCTTAATTTACTTCTAATCCTTTATTTAAAGGGTAGACTCAATCCATTTTTCACGTGCTGTTCCGTTTTGTATACATCGACAGGATCAGCAGCCGTGACGTCATACCTAACTAACAATTATCAAGACATACCTAACTATCAATTATCAAAGGAACCAATGGGAATAACTTCTTTTTTTTCATGCACAATTTTTTTCTGTCGTCCAGTAACGTTCGAGTGAAAAGCGGATTAATTAACGATAGAAATCCAATTACTGAGTATCGCACAGAGCGAGTACTCGCGCGCAATTTTTTCGCATTTCCAAAGGTAGATTTAGCATCGTAAATCTTACCCACCATTGAATTCTTCAACCATTGCAGACTACCGTGCCAATTTTCAATAATTATTTAACAAAAAGATTTAATGCCGTACTCACGGACGTGAGAGCGTCTCTGAACCTTTTTTCTAAATGTGTAAATGACATCAAATTATTATAAAAAAAAAAACACCAAAACAGTCAGTGGTTATTGATGTTAAATAAATTAATAAAAATAATTGCGAACGCCGTTTCGTTATAAAGGCAGCCATTGTGGTTTCAAACGCCAACGATCCCAAGAGCAGCAGCTCGTTAACCCTTTATCGCTCTAGGATTACTCTGTCCAAAGGTTTACGCATTGCGTAAATAGGAACTGCCGCAAAATAATAATAAGCAAACTTTCCTAGTATCTTAACCGTAATCAAGGGTCAGAGTACCTCTTGTATCGCTGACAGGTGTCAAACCCGTACTAAGATTAACTATCATAAACTGAACGTACGCCTGATAAAATTGTATTTTCTGTATAAGTTGTTAGGGATAAACGTATATAACGTGAACAAAAAATAAACCAAATTTCTTTGTTTACCTAAACCCCATTAAATCCAAGCGTGCTCGATTAGATTCATGAAAGCACAGTTTTTTTCTGTAATTTAATGGCTAACGAGATTAGTCGCTAACGAGAGGACATTATTAAAGGTACAGCTCGGTATAAAAATTATAATCTTACGTAACAACATGTCGACAAACCACGTATCGGATTACTCGAATTTCTGAACGGATTGTACGATTAGTACAATTTTACTTGGATTAGATGAATTTTCATAAATCTTTTTTTTCCTATTAGATAAAATTAGTCGATGAATAAGGGTCTTAAAAGAAATGTTTTTTACTATAAAAAAAAAAGGAAGAACCCGACTTAAAAAGCAAAAGACACAATTTTCTACGAATTTAAAATGACTTCACATTACGCTAGTTAATATCTACCCCTTAGCTGCATTTCCGTATCAGCCCTCGTGATTATAACAGCCGGCAATTATTACGTGTTAATTAAAATTCTTATAATTACTTTTGTAGTTCCTTTCCGGTTCTGCCATCGTAACTAGCAAGTTTTACATGTGCTTCTTGCGCTCATGGAAACTTGGCGCGAAGTACTTCAAGAAATTTTTACGATTCTTAGTGCCCATCCGTGCCTTTTGTACCTTTTATACGGCACGCAAAAACTTTTCTCTCTCCTGGCGTTCCTCGCGGTGCTTTCCATTGTTATAAACATTCTTACATATTCCTGCTGAAAAAAAAAACAAAAGTAAAAGAAGGAAAAGAATTACTAGAAGCAGAAAACAAGAAATAACAAAGAAAAACCTACGACACCCTTGGGACCAATTCCACTCTCGTTTATCCATACAGGTTTACTTCTATATTACTTCTCTATTTCTCACGCCATCCACCATTCGTAAGAACAACTGCTTCTACGGTTGCAGACGAAGACTAGTCACTTGTCCTGGCGTCTATTTAACCAGCAACACGATGGTAATAATGGGAAATGAAGTTAAGACACAATATTACGTCACAGCGTTATCGCACGCCAAGCGCATCATCCTGTCTCTCTAGAAATTAATTTCGTTCTGTTTCATTCTCAGCCGTCGGGACGCTCGCCGAAAGTTAGAAGACTGTCAAGAAATTATAACACTGTCAGCCGTATACGTGTGCGTCTAAAATAGCCGCTGGATATGATGAAACGTTACTGAAATACCTTATTGGGTTGGAGTTTGTTAGAGAGAGTCGGACGACCTTACATTTTTCAGGCTACGAGTATCAGAATTTCCCAAAATAAACATGAAGCTTTTACGGTTCTCTAAGACGCGCCTGGAGGCAACCGACTACTATATATTTTATGCCATTGTACACTGGCGTCAAGATGACAAGGAATACACAATGATACCGAGATACAGTTGCAGACTTTTGTCTTCTTCAAAAACTTCTAAGCATTCTGTGCTTTCCTGAGCTTACTTCCTGGCATACACCAACCTCAAGTAGAATGAATCAGACACTTTGAACTACTTTGAGACACTTAGTCTGAGACTCTAAGGAACCCGGAGCCTTGGTTAAAAAAAGGTCAAGATGTTCTTCTATGACACGGAAACGAACAATGCCTTAAGCCATAATTACTTTGAGTGGCTGACAGACATGCCATATCGTAAGAGGGACACTTTACGTCGGATAACAAATGTACACGGTAGAATGAATCGTATCTGTAATTCTATAATAATTGCTTATCAGTTCTAACGAGATTGATATATTCCGTTTTATGAATGAAGCTAAAACGTCATGTACTCGTCCAAATGCTTTATTCCACAACGCAGCAGGAACAGAACATACGAAAGGTTTAGAGAATGATAATAACAGGATTTTATCAAGCTTTCAAAACTAGCCGTGAGAGTATTATTGTTACAAATGATAGAGAAGGAAGCAATGATGGCGTGCGTATACTATAGGTACGTCACCTATACATGAGCCAATGGCACCAATCAGCAGATCTTTTCGAGTCACGCAATCCCAGTTCCTCACCAACTCGCTACCATTACATAGAATAACATCAAATTGCATGTGGTGTAGCGTAGATTTATCATACGTCACACTGAGAGATAACTCTCAGTAATATTTGCGTGTGATAAATATGTCACGTGTGTAATTCATACTGTCGACTGAATCACATATCAAATATTGTCAAGTACAGCGAAACTAATACCTCGATCTCTATTTTGGTCATAGAGCCAAATGGTTTGAAAAAACGATTTCCTTCAGGTATATTTAAATTTGGAAATATAATATAAAAATATTAATATATTTTCATTTGGTTACTGCAATTTCTCCGGCAATGAGCTTGTGTATCTGTTTTTAAATCAGATGAAAAAATTATTGTGAAGTATTACTTAATTGTTATATACATAATATAGTATCACAATGTATAGTACGTTGTGCAACGATATTCCGTACTGTGTATACAGCATCGAGCATTGCAGAAACTGCAGTATATCACGCATTAAGCCGCTATTGTAATGGTCGACTTCCCGTCTAGACCATGGAAAAATCGCAGGAAAGAATTGAAATAAAATTCAGCGAAGGGATTGTTAAGGGAAATACTCTTTTAACTATGTATCCCTCTTTTACATCTACTGTCTAGTTCCATCCCATCCTCGTAAAGCCAACCTCACACGGGAAGCTTTACTCTCTCCTCTCAAAACAAGAATCTTCATCCCTTTCCAATTCACGTTGAATTACATTAGGACAATTTTCTTTAACGGGTCGATTTACTTCACGACACGATTTATCGTCTCTGGTACGAGGCAGTCGATGCTATAATATAGAAGTTCACCCTGTAGACGTTAGACGATTCGTCAGTTCCTCTTTAACGTGTACTTCCTATACGTCCTTAGTAAAGAGGAACAGTTATTCACTAGTTCCGTTCGCTTGTAAACAATGTGTTGCCTTGAAGTAGTATTAAATTTACATTTGTTTTTTCTACTCTCTTCCCACTTTGCCTGGTTTACCAACTGCAAATAGCTTGTAGGTTTCATCACTTGGCTAAGTATAAAATTAAACCAAGGCTTTAAAAGGATCTTTCGTCTGAATTAAGGCAAATATTTTTGTACATACATATATTTACCGAGAGTTTCTTTGACGATAGGCGTGCAAGTTCAATTAACGCATAGTGAAATATAGTCGGCTCAATTAAGCGTTATTTAAAGTCGTCCAATGGTATTAATTGCAGCAGACTGAAGAAGCGTCCATGGAATCAGTATCAGACAAAGAAAACGCCTGGTAATAAGTACGATGTTTCATCTTGGAAGTTTCCTGAGTCTAAGAACAGAAGGATAATTCCAAGTTACGGTGACTACGATAATTATTGCTACAGAGACAAGACTTTTTAAGGACTTTTAAACTTATTTCTGGATTGAACTTCTGGACCCAACTGACAATCTGTTATCTAGTGTACATAGTACATAGTACATAGATACCAAAGCTCGAATAAAGCCGTTTCTCCACGGAGATGTTTCTTGCTGTTATCGATATCATCAAAACTGGTAGTATTACGTTCCATTTGCCACTTACTATAAGGATGGTTCTGCCATTTCAGTTCCATCTGGAACGCAGGTCAAACAAAGCTGCAATCCCACGCAATATGAGAGGCTCCTAGCAGATCTTAGCTCCATTTAAACTTCTATTCGAATCTCGCCAGGAAACAGCCCTCTTCTTCCACACCATTGGTATATTGGCACTAGCATTGATATTGGTTAAACCTATTGATGCCTAACCGAGGGCTTCCAAAACACGACCCCAGAACATTACCCGAGATAGAGCACGAGCCTTTTACAAGATACCTTCATCTTCATCCAAGATTATCATGATAGTCTTCTCAGATCCAAGATAACTTGTGCTGCTACTCCAAATCATCTTGCGTTACTCGGCAGAATTATCATTCAAGAATTTCCCTGCTGAACAGAATAATACAGTTTTATTTTGTACATATAATATCTCCTTGCTGTTGCTAGTCATTAAACTCTGGTCTCTTGTAAAAATGGAATAATAGAAACGATTCAGTGAAAAGTTAATGCACGCTATGGAAAATCTTTGTGGCAAACATATTGGTGTACGGAAATGAATCGAGGTTAAGTAAGGAACGTTTGGATATGACTTATGTTAGAGTACGGTCACTCGACCTGGCTCTCGAGATTGCTAAGCATAGAGAGCACCGATGAAGGTTCTCAACTCTATTCGAAAATATTCATGCAGTGGCTAAATTATAGTTGGTACAACAGTTACTACTAAGCGTTATAAAATCTTTCCATTACAATTTCAACCAATGTATTACGACGTAATTTAAATGTATTACTTATATACACGTCCTGCTGTTGCGACACGGATTTTAATAATTTACAATACTAACTTCGTACGAATTACGGAATTTGCATAAAATATGTACATTGGAACGAGACGTCTGACACTCCCTTGAAGTATACAATGTAATACGCGTATCTATATGGTAACGTCAAGACAAATTTCTTCTCTAAACTTTGTCAATATTTATTAAAGAGTCAATTTTACATAATTGCATGACCACACGGTGTGATCTAACGAGACTTGAAATTGTTCCAGTAATATATACTTTTCTTGATAATTCCTCATTCCTTAAGGGTTATGAGAAACACGGAGTTATGTTAATGCAACCGTTTCTATAGTAGTGTAGTGGCTTAGTTCTGACTATGTCGGATTGCATTAATTAAGTGGCAAAAGGACAGTAGGCGAACGAGAAAGCGGAACACGAGGATTATTCGCGTGAGTTTTTAAATTAAAAGAAAACGCAAATTTTAGTTGAAATATAAACGATAAAAAAAGAGTTTGACAAACTAAACACAGTAAATCTATTAAAGGCCATGGAAAGATTGGTAATTATAATGAAGCAGGCGATGAGTTGATCGAAGATCAACTATCGAGGAATCAATGATAAAATGCAACTCTGCTCATCGGGTTTCATCACTTAGAAGATGCCCAGGAAAATGATAATTGATGATCCTAGTTCCAGGTGGTGTTTCTCCTCGTGCCAGCTTTCCCACTCTGATGATTTATATGGCCATTTCACGAGTCCGTCTCCTCCCCCCAAAACTCCTACTACTACAAGCAACTTCCTCTATACTTACACTTATCTCACCATTACTTCCGGCCCTTTATACCCTTCTTCAAAACTTCTCATACCTTGCAACCCCTTCTTCCTCCTCGAACCTTCTCCATTAACCCACTTCAATATCAGCCAACTAATTGTTTATTGATAATCGGCTCAATCCGTTGGCGTTAAACACACTTCAAGTTATTCTTTCCAAGGACGAAGCTTGCGAAAGGTCTACAAATATGGAACATTGTCAATTATTAATTCACTTCTTTATATACAAAGTACTTTGATGTTGGTACGTCATCTGAATTTTAGGTGCGATTTTATATGTACATGAAAGAAAATTTTTATTGCACATACATGACTGAATATAATGACTTATTCCCAGTAACTAATCGAATACCTGTCGTTATCAAGCATATTGAACAATTCTAATTGGTGAAATTCTCTTTTTTGTTTCCTTTTGTATATTATCAGAACTGGGATGATATTCGCGTTATTGTTTGATGAAACCATTGGAATTCTGTCATGGAAACGGATGTTTCGGTATTGATGAGAAAGATGTGAAGTCGCTTGGGATATTATTTTTTTTCCTGTTATACATTTGAATGCAGGACCCTCAATTTTCTGGGTAAAAATGACAAATTGGTAGCTAGGATTCCTGTGACCCTTATCAACCCTTGTTAGTGAAATTCCCTATATATCACCAAGGGTGAACTTTATTACATTGAGTTTAATTGTGACGTCTTAATAATTAATCGCAATGACAAATTCCTTAACGGAAATACCTTCCCTTTTATTTTGGAACCAAATTTAGTTTTTCAATTTATCCTCGTTAGAGCACTTAATAAAGCGTGTTAGGCGTAAATAATGAATCTCATGAGATGATAAATCAATATTTATAATGGAGGTATTATCGTTTAGTCCACTGAACAGTATATGAATATGAAGTCAGACTTTTAGCTGATCACGCATTAAAAAATGGAAATATTATATAAAAGTTCCGTTAGATTTTAGATTAGGTTATCTAAAACAATGAATACCAGCAAAGTTAGACCTTTGTTTCACGCCAAAAATAAAGCTGCCATATTGTTCTTATTTAGGGAATAACAATCTATAACGTAAGGGACCTTTTTCCGATTTCCATAACAATGAAAATAGATGTGTATTGTACAAAATTTATGCAATTTCTTCGATAGGAAGAGCAAAAGGAAAGAACGAAAAAAAAAATGAAAAATTTATCACCGGAAAAATTCCCGTCGACTATCGGTTCTTTATTATTTTTCTTCTTTGCTTCCTTCTACTTTTTTATTGCTCTTTTTCATCTTCCGCCAACAGAGCAACTCAAAAGGAATTTTTAGCGACATGAAATTTTGCACCTAAAGCTATTCCATACCGTGTAAAGCCCGTCTTATATATCGTTCTATTTGAAAAAATGATCAAAAATAATAAACTTGATGTATATCGGGACAAAATCGTTTTGAGGCTATCGCGTCGAAAAATAATAACAAGCACTGCGCAATTGCAGTGTAACGTGGCAAAACAATAGATTAAAATTTTACTCACCATTTTGCCGACAAATATCACTTGTATAATCCGAAGCACGTTATATCATAGAATTAGTAGGTGGACGTAGAAAAATCGAGAAGCACTATTAATCAGTCTTGTATATTCTTTCTTCATCATTGGTCATCCACCATTAGCGTGCCAAGAAATAAGTTTACAAATGTATCAAGTTACAAGTCTTTTCTATTATCAAAACTTTCTGAAGCACTTCCAGTTACTGCGGGAACCAACAACAAACTAACATCTACAACTTTTTTTAAAGAATTGTTACACGTTTCTTCAGATATGTCCGAGAAACTTACCAGACTATAAAACATTACTGGCATACCGACGCGAATGGCTTCTGAAACAGTACTATTCGATTCGTGCGATCCTTGAGGTCCATATTACTTTACGTAGTACCACAATATATCGGCTCGGCGACAATGGCGCTATGTAACAATTCTTCGCGAATACATTAAAATTATTACTGAACTTCTATAAGTACGAGAAATATTATATAGCGGTACATACAACGCAAAAATGATCCTAGGAATGATTTGAATAAAAAAAAAAAAAAATTTTAACTATTTTTGATCCGTGGTTAATATAATTAACATAAAATTTCTGCAAGTTTTACTACGATACAATTCTTAATTTATATTGTTACAATATTTCGACGTCTTTTACAGTCGCGTGAGAATTGCTTGAAAAGACGATCGTTACTATCAAATTTAAGTCTCGTACAAGTTTAACATTTGCAAGACAAGTGACTGGTCGCTAAAGTAGTACGTACTTCAACTTTGTTGTAAATTATACACACAGGCAAAATACAAAATACGTGTACAGCTCATATTGTCTAAAGGTATTAAAAAGATTACAAAGGTCCATCTCGTAATCCTCCGCTTTTCATCTCCCCATTTTGGTCCATCCTTGTTTAACACGAAAATCAAAAATTCATTTCATTCTAACGCGAAGCAATACACTGACAAGTTTCATTACATTTTCCCTGCTTTACCTTTTTGAACCTGAATAAAGTTATAATGACTCAGCCAAATAAAATCCCAGTATAAAGTGCTCTGACACAGATACCGAATCCGTAAAATTCCACTAGTTTGACTCTTTTAATCCGTTTTCAAGTTGTTTGCGTCAAGTCGAAGCGTACTAGTTATATACCTAAAGCAATTGCATAATAGCATATCATGCATAAGAAATATTTAATGGTACGTCACTAGTGCACCTAATGGTACTTTGTTATGTTGATAAATTGCTAAAATCACTAGATAATCCCATTCAAAATTTAATACAGCGGTAAGACATAGAGCGATACATCGGTAAATTGACAGGAGAGTAATTCTACCAACATGATGGCACTAGAGCAAAAAAAAGGTTCTGGCTTTTTATCCCCGACGCATGCTCTCACCTGTTTCGACGATAAATCTTCATTACGTCAAGCTACGTTAGTTCAGAGACGCATTAGTTAATACACGTCCATTCACTAATATATCGCCAAGATATCAAGGTAGATTCTCAATAATTTGGGTTCTTTCGATGGTTGAATAAAAAATCATTATTTCGTACTAGGAGATGCTAGTTGTAGTTGTTAGACTAAAATGGTGATTTTTACCAATTGAATGGCAGCTATTGTTCACCGGAGTAACTGGGTTAGGAGTTCCAGTCATTATTTATGTTGAGATCATTAATTAACTTTGCACCCCATCAAGGACCAAAAAAAATAGAAACGGACCCTTCACTGAGGACCTTCACGTCCAATAAGATACATAAGCCATTCTCTTGTAGGAGTCTGTAGTCTCTATTTCCAGAAGGTAATTTTTTTAAAAGTTCATTAATTCCATGGATATTCATCTGTGGGAAGTAATTTATTGATTTCTAAAATAGTTATGGCAATGTTCCATCAATTTATATATTTCCCATGAAAACAAGAGAGTAACAGCAAGAATGTTATAAAAAGTGAAATCCGGATATGTGGATACAGTGAAAGAAAAAAGGATCGAATTCCTCCTTCCTTCTACGTTAAATCATTCACCGCCGAACGGACGAGCCACGTCATATTTATTCAACGATAAAAGTGTCTTCGATAAGTAAACACGCCATTATTTCCAAACAAGCAAAAAGAGAACAGGAAAAAGGAAAGAAAAATAAGAAATCTCATCTTACAAGTGTAGTCCCGTCTACGTGGATACGTGACTTTTTCCATTTGCATGCTACAGCATAAATCTTTGTCCTTTTACACTGGCAGTATAAACAAAGAATTTCAATACGACATTAACTATAGTACATATAGACTTAATACGTTATGCTAAATAGTAGAATGAAATTGGATAACAAATACAATGCCATGAACCATTAGCCAGGGAATTTGACAGGAGAACTGAGTTCTTCGCAATAATTCATAATCCCACTCCATGCGACTTGTATATAAATGTAAATATCTCCTATCTACCTATATACCTACCATCCTTTCATAACTGTACCCAGCATCAGTACCGTACAATTTTACAGCTCTGCTACCAGGGCATTGATGTAATTCTCCTCGTTCTTTGCTTCTCCGCCATGTCCCACGTTCTATATGAGAGCTTCGCCTTTCACAATATGAATTAACATGCTACCCCTCTGGCGGTACAATTTAGAAGTTTTCAGCTTCGTATACATAAAATTCTCGGAACATTTTCTAACGCATTTCACAAAAATTTACATTTTATAGCTAACCATCGCGTCTCGTACATTAGTGCCTATATTGAGTTATACAGTTCAAACACACAACCTGAAGTTAGCACGTTCGTTTGATTCTTATAGTATAACCATGTTCAAGTGGTGCGTTTGGGCTGAATAACCATATATAATATATATAGAGTTATTAAAAGCTGCTGCAATGCCTGAAAATGGATCTACCACTCGAATTTGTATGGTAGAAAATAAATAGATGCGCTAACTTCAGGTAGTGTGACATATAGCTCCGAGAAATCAGGACAGAAATTCTATTCCTCGAAACGTATGTAAATAATAATATTACATATATGCATTATAGTACACGTAAAACGCAGTCGTAAAAATCTTTTGTTTCCAATTTAGAATAAGATAATATAAAGACATTCGGGTAATGGTCAGTTTTCCAATAGGAGCAGCAGTGGCTTTGATGTGGCTACACAAATATTGCCAATATGCGCAAGCGCTGGGTTGCATCAGTAAATGCAAGGATGCGTTGTATGAAAATGAAATGGCCTCCGCGTTGAATAGAACGAGGGTGTTGAGAGTAGACTATACATATATATATATGTATATACAGGGTGTTCAGGCTATTACTAGCCAGTAGTATTTTTGTAAATAGAATATATTAGAAAAAAATGATAGAGGAAAAAGTAGTACTGTTTTCTATGCGCAACACAAT
>JARPRG010000374.1:1656535-1676444 GCA_031001745.1 Hartigia nigra
CTCTATCATTTTTTTCTAATATATTCTATTTACAAAAATACTGCTGGCTAGTAATAGCCTGAACACCCTGTATATATGTGTAACGCCATACGTAAATATAGTATAATATACAGAAAAATGCTATGTGCAACGGATTCGCATACGTGCAGAAGGTTAGTAAGACATTTTCTTATCGAATGGCAATACGTCCTCAGCATTCGTACATGAAATGCGCAGTAAAATCGACATTCAAAGTGGAAACCATAAAGATTATCAAACGAGACGCGTCGCCTTCCTGTTCCATTTGCAATCTGTTTTGCGCAGCAACACGTTCTTTTTACTGTATTCTACTATGCTCCATACAATCTAACGTAGAAAGCCAATTCCAAGGTGTTTCTCTCAGGTTACTTTTTTTTTGTACATTCTTTTATGACTTTACTTGAAGAAAAAGACTCGAGGGGCTTTGACAATGTTCTTGTACGAGATACAATGAAAATGCAGAGTTGCTAGATAATTATTATTATGATAATTAGAACTGAGTGTAAAAAGGGTTAATTAATTAAGAATACTCAAGGAAGATGGTAGGATGATCTTTACGAGTAATTGGGATCAGGTTGATTTCCTAGTGGATGGAAATAATGAGTGATAAAGAAAAAAAAAATGGGAAAGAACGGAGGAATAAAAATGTTAAGATAATGACTGACAAGATATAGGGAACTGCCGGTAATGGGGTTATCGTAAAGGAAAGCAACCTTTAGCGGTTGCTACGTAAACTGCGCTCCAGTCTCGTAAAACTTGAATAACTAACTAGAAACGTCGGCCCGAAAGTCCTTCGCTTCCGCGATTGAATCGTGTTATAAAAGTTCATCCGTAAAATAAAAATTTTCGGACAAGTACTTTGTCAGTAGTAATATTGAAAAGTGGGTTTGCTGCGTAGCTTGAAATGAAAATCGATTAAAAACAGTAGGTAGTTAATCGACAAGGTAAAAAAATGTTAAAATAACGAAAAATAAATAAAACGGATATTTATTACTAGTAACAAAGAGCTGTACAGTAATTGGAAATATTTCCAATGTTTTGTATTATCGGGAATAAGATACGGTCAATAGGAACATTATAAAATAACAGAGCTAATCGAATTCCGGTTTCGAGACAAGCCTTCCGGTCTACTTCGATTGACAAATCGCTAGCATATTTCAACGTCAAACAGCCCTTCCATTGCCCGGAACTTAATACCGTAGCCCAAGTCAGAATTTATGGATGCGTATTTGTTAAAATTTTACAATGCTCTTACAAGACTTCCTTGTCCAGATGACAGGAGCCTATGTGGACGCTGACTGTTGCTCTATGGTTATTCACGTAAAATATGCTTGAGTGAAAATGTAAAAAAAAAGATATTTTTCTAAGAGCTGTAATTTTGTTTAAATCTAATTTTTATGCGGTAGCAACAAAAAATAGATACACAGATCACAGGGACCTAACATGCTCTAACAAAAGCTGCATCCCTTAGGACTTATCGTTTAAGATCTATTTTGCTACTATGGCTCTTATAGAATTTCGAATTCGAAGACCCGATTAATTCTCCAATTTTACGAGCCATAAAATCCCTGGGAGGATCCTGGATCTTGTGCGTTCCGCCTCATCTCCTTGTTCTACGTTCGCAAGGAATTCCTGCTGCAGCTATAGACACTGCACTTCCCATAGTGCAGCTTCACAGCCATGATTTCATCCGATCAAAATGCTTCGCCTAGGTACGATTGCTTCATTTGGTAAATGATACGATTGCTGCTTGGTATACACTGGGTCACGTAGAGCACGTACCAATTCGAAGAATTCCGATTCCTTTGATCTCAACAGGATGAAGATGCTGCGCTGACTTCTAGAAGTCGACCTGGTTTCGTCCTAAACGTTGCATAACCATTCCTTGTGCTTTCGTCGAGAAAAACTTATTTAAGTTTTCCAATGAAAAATTTTACGAGTAAACGTATTTCTATTTAATATGGTTTTAGATGCATATATATGTACATACAAAAATATATAGAATATCTTGCATAAAACTATAAATATTTTAGATTTACGTAATTCTTATCAAGCCTCTAATCGAATATACCATCTGTCTTAAGGAACTTACGTTAAACCTGATTTATCCTTGCGGTACCTTCACTGAACAAGGTAACGTTAGCTTTCAGGACTTGATAAATCACCAATACCTGACTAGCTGTCTGTTTGTCTGACTATTTACTACCTTTCTTACTTACTTGCTAGTCTGACTACTGCCAGGTCCAATCTACTTACTTGGATGTTCCTGAATCATGACTTTCGACAGTCTGTCTTATTTCTTGATCACGGTATCAGTCGCACCTGTTAAACCTATTAAACAGACCGGTAGAAAGTTGCAGAGAATTCACAGAAGATATCGAATCGGTAGGCACGAGTAAATAGAGTATCGAATTCACAATGTACTAACAGGATTGTCGTTTGAATAATGCACGTCCGGAATACCCAGTCATGTATGAAATCGAATATTCCTATGAAGACTAGGATACGTCCTGTAGTGAATATGATAAAGAGAGAGAGAGAGAGGGGAGAATCAGTGAAGATGAAATAAAAATCATAAGGAAACATCTCTTGAAAAATCCAATGGTGATAACGCTGAAAAGTAAGGAAGATAACGATGATATTTTTTCCAGATAATAATATTAAATATTTTCCATAGGGATTTCTTGTTACTAGGGTGCAAGTTTACTTCGCTAGACTATATATATCCTGTTTCAAGAGTATACGCATTACCCGACTAATTGTACCTGTGTCTAGGGAAGTTACCAACTAATTTCACCACTCTGTGGCACCCCTGCTTTTCCCAAATTGCTTAATGAATGCTTCCGTTACTTTACCAAGTCCACTGGGAAAATTAGTCGAGACGCGATAGTCTGGACACTTTGGCTTCGAAATGCTTCATACGGCGTATTAAAGTGATATTAATAACAATGATTTTCATAGTTACACTTTGTTTTTTCGCAATTCTCCTACAAATTTGAAAATAAGCGAGTCGATTTTTCGTCTGGTTAAATTCGTCACGTGATGTCTGGGTCCTTTGAATTTTTTCACGAAATAAGGAAATCGCGTGAGAGATTTATTATTAATAGGGAAAGTTTCTAAAGTCTGCATAGTTTCAAGCAATAACCCTAGAATTTATTGAAAGAACTTCAAGAGTATTTCCATTAAAATGTAACGACAATTTTTCACCTGCGAACAAGCAGATTTCGAGCATTCCGTGACAAACAACGATTTTAACCCTGACAAGTAAATATGTCTTATCTGTCTTTCCAATATGTACAAGAATAGCATCATTAGCTGTAATCAATTACGAAGTAGGAAAATTTCATCTCTACGAGTATCAATCACCGGAAGTACATCTTGCGGCTGAAATTATTGTCGTTAATCATTCGATGGAATTTTCAGTCGGTTCTGTAAGTGGCTGTACTTGCACTATATAAGTACAGGTGGATAGATAAGTGTTCCAATTAGTGAGATCATCAATTGCGTACAAATGAGTGGTTGGTTGAGTCATTATGTATACAAAAAAAATGTATGAAAATGAAAAAAAAATTAATATACGAACCCGGGAAACGTCTATACTCCAGTGGCATTTTTACAGTCAGAATATTTTGCCACGAGTTATTATGTTTAAAGCTGTGATCGTTCTCACGACTTTGCCTTTCATTTCTTCCAGTATGATGGCTTAATGAGTGACATTCAAAGGACTCGGTTAAATATTAAATTATTTTTAAATGAGCTGCTGCCTACTGAACACGATGGCCATACCGACGTGGATGTTATTCACCTTGCTTGAGAAAAAAAGTCGATTTCTACCCCTTCTACAGAATTGTAACACCTTTGTCGCCAATTAAGAGTAACCCAGGAGAAAAAAGATTCTTTGAAACGAGTCAACGGATCTAATTAGTATCATTCGGTTAATTACGTGACCACGAAAATTTGCTATGCAGTCGTAGTAAATTTTATTAATAAAATATTGACACTTCATTGCACAATGATTATAATGTATTATTTTTTTAATATTTTTAAACAAATATTTTCTCATTGCAGCTTTCGAATTAGCATTGTCTAAAGATTACATCATAGTGATAAGCTTCTTCAATTGTAAAATGAGATGGAAATGCAAACTCGGTCCTTTATGGAAATACGTGACAGAGCTCTCCGAAGGAATTGCCATTGGCAAAACCCATGGTGGCCTTTAAGACCAGACAAATTATCTACCGGCACGTAGAATGCACGGTCGCACAATTGAAAATTCGAACAATGATTTTATTCTCAAAGTCTAGTGACGTAAATGTCGATTCCCATCCCTAAAAGCTACTTTGTGCATAGCCACTGACGCTGCAAGCGAATTATAAGGAGTTTCAAAAGCTTTTAGAGAACAAACAAGAGACTATTCACGTATACCTCCTGTCAAGATAAGGAACCCCTTGTAGAAACGCTAAAAACACGCCAAGAAGCAGCCTTTGACGCAACATCTAATATTATCAGGAAATATTTGTTTAGCGTAACAAAAAAAAAAACTAAATAATCGTGTTGCTTGTTATTTTTCTATTTTGCGTTTTAGTTTATTTACTTCAGGCATTACAGCATTTGTTTTTTTCTTTAATAACGCATAAAATATATGAAATCAATAATCAATATCCAATAGGCAAGCACAGTTGTATATAGATCAGCAATAAATTTTGACGACTAATAGTATAATTAATTCTAGAAATCTCAGCAAATTATCCCTGAGATCATATAATTTTCCAAGATCCTTATGACAGGATCAAGGAGTTACTCAAATCGCCGGCACGAACTTTGGGCACGATGGTATCCGTGAATCGAACACTGATATCCGTAACGGCCATGTTTCCTGTAAGGAATTGCGCCAGACTGTCAACATTATCTCGAGGTCTTCGGTCGAATGGGAATCCCATTGATCTGGCGTCAGGATACTTGCGATCCCTCAAACCGCAGAAGGTTATAGCATCCGTGCATCCCACAGGAGCATTCTGCTGAACCTAATACAGTAAAATTAATATAATTAACTAAACATTCAAAAATACACAATCTATACATAATGCACTACATATAGACATATATAATTCATATACCATATCATCACGATAATTCGAGATCATAACGAAAAGATCCATAGGGAATCCTTCCTTGCTTCCTTTTGGAGCCAGCATATGCTGCGGCCAACCGCATCCACACATATTAAATTGCTCCAGTACATCTCCACCGACTGGTCGATTTTCTTCCAGATTACGGAAAGTCCTCTCGAAGGGAATGGTCACGGATGAATCCGTGGACTTCCTGTCAATGTTATTACTTCCGGGTCTCACTGAAATAGAAATACAAAAAATTTCTTATATAAAAAATACAACAATTTTTATACCAAAAAATTCTCCCTTACAAGTCACAGTGAATTTATCCATTTCAATCATAAGGAGTCTTTGATCTCTGAACGGGAACGGAAGTCCACGCTCGTCATGTTTGGGCGCTATAAAAATTCGGACTGTTCCCATCTGCGCCGTCCTATTAGTATTGTTGACATTGATTCTGTAACTGAAGCCTGCATGATTCAGATGAGTGAACCTCGCCAGTACCGCACCACGTGGAGTAAAGTCCAGTCCTCGTGACAGGTCAACGTCGCTTTGACTCCAGTAGGTGTTCAACGTGTTCGCTGGCTGATTGGGTGTAATCAATTGAATGCCAGCTATCTCGACTCCAGGGAAATTCAACTAGAGACAGGAAAGACATTGATATAAATAAAGTTTCATAATCCACACATGATTTTTCCCACGGGAAACATACTTGCTGGGTAGTGTAAGCAGGAAGTGTATTCTTATGCTCCTGGAAGACGTCATCAACGAATGCGTGCCATCTGTAGAATATGGGATCACGCATTGCCGTAGCAGAGTCACCCATAATGCTAAATGATTCCTAAAAAAAAAAGATCAATCGTATCATTACTTTGTTCTTAAAATTAAATACAATCAATGAAATTACCAAATAACGATGATCCGGATCGTGACAGTACGATATGGCTACATGACCCAGGTTATGAAGGTCACCATAAACGTTGGAACTTGGTGTAAGTATACTGGCCTCCATGATGTTCCCAAGAATATCAATACCATTTTGCTCAGTAAGTTGAACACGTTCACCTCTATTGTTCATGACGAATCCAGTATGTATAGCTTCGTATATACGATCGCGCCATCTCTCGAGATCTTGAAGATCAAATCTCAACATGTCTACCGGTCTGTTTATGTCGTGAAGATATGAACCGCTCGGTCTGGCCGGCCAAGTCCTGCTAGCTACAAGGGAATCCAATTTTGGAAAATATCCCTCGGGAATTGCTTCGCGCCAATTGATAAAGCGCTTAACGCGGCTCAAATGATTGGCCAAACGTTCGCAATTGTATCTGGCTATTATTTGCTGATGCATGTAATAGAACAATTCGCCTCTTCTGTCCTTATTGACAATGCTAATGTCAGTTTCGAATGGATAGACCAAATGCCAATGCCAATGGTGGAGATTAATACCGATATCCTCCCTCCAATAAGCCACTCTGTGCTCTTCGTCTAAATCGGACGCTGTATAGTCCCTGGGAATCTCTATAGGTTGCTGTAAGGGTACGAAATAATAATAATAATAATAACACGATAGACTATCAAATTAACTTAATTGTTATTAATTATTTAACATACACGTGATCCTGCCGGAACGACGTTAGCTTCTTCTTTAGCCCTTGAAAATATCCCACTATCCACATACTTGTCCGGAAAAACTTCACTGAGCGGTGGAACCGGCAAATTCCTTGTATCCGGTCTATGTAATATGGCGACTGATAACGCGTATATGAACATATTTGGATTTAGACGATCCCGACAGTATACAGCAACGGATAAAAAGTCCTCGTACGTTCTCATCCCTGTCGATATACAATATAGCATAAATATCGCTTAATTAATTTCTCTTATTTTTATTATATCTGTCTTTCTTTCTCCATCTCATAGACTACCAATGTACTGTATTTGGCTACTGGTTATACTGACCCATAAAGATATCGATAAGCCTTGCCGCTACTTTACGATGCGAAGGAATGAAAAGGGAGAATGGATCTCGTCTACCAAGTTGTAAAGGGATGCTGAGATCGGGAAGACTGATCTCCTTAACAGGAATTTTCGATTGTGTATCCTCGCCGAATCTGTTCAGTACTTCAGTGGCCACCGACCGATATCTATCAGGCTGTTATGGGAAAAGATAATGAAGCCATCTCGAGGAGTACAATAGTATCGTATAGCGAAGTAGTGGGATTTGAAGTGCACAGGATTGAAGTAACTTACCAGATAATTGGCCGGTATATCAAATGCAACCTTGTTGTCACCCTTTGGAACATAAACCGGTTCCGCAGGCCGATCGAACAGATACAAAATACCGGAATTGTTACTCGCCATTTTTTTGAAATTGATATCTCAAAAATACGTTCTACGGTTTAAAAAAAGATTCTCCGCTCGCTTCGACGAGGGACAACGTTATGGTGCCGAGACAGAGGTGGATTTTCCTTTTATACGCTTTTACTTCGGATACAGTGGTTTGATGATAAGAAAGTATCCCCACGATAAGGAAGCATCCTCTGAAAAACAATGGTCAAACTGACTTCCGGTCATTGGTAAGCTATCTGGAGCAGATATTTTAAAGAAAACAGGATACGAATCTTTGTAATAAGAAAACTAGTAATTATACTCGTTACAAGACTTTTTTTAGTTATCTAAATTTTCCAAATTTTCTTTATCGCTTCTCTGAGTAATAGCTTTATTTTTTGGGGGGTAGGTGGCGGTGGAGGAGGCAATATCCATTTTACTAAGTCCCTTAGTATCAGTTCGGTATGCACGTACCCTTATTCCCATCTAGTAATCATATCAAGTACACTAGCAATTCCACATACGTAGAAAGTGAAACCGATGAAGAATTAGCGTGTTCGTTTGACGTAGTAGCAATTCCCCTGGGTAGAATTAAATGGAAATCAATAAGACACTAATAACTGTCAAGATTACAATGAGGAAGACGTCGTAGCTAAAAAGGTATGGATTAGTAAAGGTAAAAGAATTCTTTAAGTTTAGTTAACCGCATTTAAATGAAATTCAAGTAACCCTATCCCTCCGTAATTTGACTGTATACGAAATAGCATCGATTTATGGAATTTCCTACAGAATATTGTCCCTAAAATACTGTTAACGTCCACAGATTGAACTCCGCATTGGAACTGAAATAACGAGTAAAGACTGCACCGCCTGCAGTAAGAGACAAAAGAATTTGATCCGTTTAAGGATTATAGAAGGAGCATTTATTCGTGCAAAACAATACTGTATTCATCCAGGCACCAGATTTATCTCTGTCTCTCTTTCGCTGTAATAATATATATATACCGAGTAACCCAGCTAAAAGTATCCACAGCCGTCGAATGGCATTGCCCACTTTGTTTACCTTTAGCTAGGCCACCCGGTATAGATATATACACGATTATATTCAGGACTATGTATAGATATACCTAGAGATGGCTCTATCACAGGCATTAATAAAAATGAAATACACAGAACTTCAGTATCGAGTTTCCCTCCATGATTATTATAACATATAACTAACAGAAACTCATTTTTTTTTAACGACCAATATATTCGTGATACTCTCGAGAGCGAGTTGTCCAAGCGCATGTAAAAATGAGAACGAAAAAATGTTTAAATTTAAAAAATCCCAGACCAACCGACAAAAAGTATAGCCCTTCGTACGTATGTATGTATATATACTCACGCGTCAGGTAGCCATTTTGTATATCTACCATATACCTGGCTACGTACATTTTGCATGCAAGGATGGTCCAGGAGTAGAACTCTCGCTGGGGGGATTGAATATCGAATAGACAGCTAACCCTTTCTCTTCGTTCTTATAACTCAAAGTCTATGCAGCTCAAGGAGCATAGTCAATAAAAATATAGGATACTTTTGTGAAAACTCGTAATAAAAAATACAATACACAGGGATATATGGAGGATATATCCCATAAAGAATATACGTTATATTTAATATAAAGGATATCTTTAAAGGTCTTTCCATGTCTTCTCGTTATTTATTGTATACTCTTTATTTGATACAGAGAATAAATAGCCAGTTTCTATAATATATATATATATATATATATATCACTCGTAACCATATTAGTGATATGTGGTTAGTGAGTTATTTAAAGTGTCTATGTAGCGGCCAGTCGTATCCGGCTACCCTGGTAGGTGCTTACAAGAGGCACGTTAAATATTATACGATAGCTATATATATGTATACATACACTGTATGGTTCAACTAGACTATAGAGCAGTATACTATAGCAGCATTGTACATAACAGCAACATACATAATGTTCATTTTATAATTTACAGATATTTATGTATCCACTATAATATATCTAAGCCTTTATTACAGCACGATTCCTTGTTACATAAAGTTCGCATTAACGCTGTCTCTTATTCGACGTGACGCACGGTCGTTATTTATTCAAACGATTATTATCGTTGCGTCACGCGTTACTATTCCTCCGGTACGTTATTTAGCTCCACTGTCAACATACGACATTGTACTGAACAATGCACAGTGTGTTTACGTGCGTTCAAACGAACGCAAAGTGCATCCCAAGTTGACACGTCGCGCTGTTACAGTCCGATTCGTTTCTAGATCCGCGCATCCATTTTCCATGACAGCGACGTTCCGTCAATGAGCTGTCTCCTGCTTCCCATCTGCCAATTCCTGCGTATCCCACGGGATTTCCAGGATCGTGACAGTGTGAGCTTAACTCACGAGTTCCACAACGTACGCACACGCGTGAGCCTGTACAGATATGATAAAGGTTTATATTAGGGGTAGAAAAATAAAAGAACGAGAAAAATAATGTTGCTATAAATATTATAGAGATACACGATATATCGTATTACAGGTTATACGGCTGATAGCAGAAATAGTAATGGCTACTAGCAAATGAGAGTTCGTGGTGAAGTTTCGGTTGCCGAAAATAGTCCCTCTTGACCCGAAGCCTCGAGGTATCACTCCCTTGGTAACAAACAAGCCTCCAACCCTGCAACCCTTAATTTTAGATATACAGATATATACAGTGGTCCGCCCAACGTTGATTCACCCCAGTCGAAGGAAAGTCAAGTTTTTTTTCTTCTGTAATTTTTTCCCTCTGACTCGTGAAAGAGAAAAGAAACTCCTTGAATATAATAATGTGGTCTTGGAAAAAAAAACTCACCCTCGGTCAGCCCCTCGAACGAGCCACCCTTAGCGCAGAATTTCGATGCTCGTAGGATCGTGAAGACCGCGCAATATCTGTAAGGTATGAAGTAGAACGATTATGGTCTGCCGGAAGGGGCTATTATTATTCTGCAGCCTCGGGCAACGTGGCCCGCAAGTTTCTGAATGTCCATAAAAGCTATGCGAGAATGGGCCGACTCTCGAGGGTCCGGACGCACCTTTACGTACACACACGTGTTACGTATCGCACGCTTTACAGTGTTAAATGAATAACGTTTGTAATGGGACCGAGGGAGGAACATTATCGTTTTACAATGGGAAAATAAGCGATACCACATTCTAGCTCTACATAATCTTGTATCCAGAAGAGTTTTCCAGTTCTTGAAAGCACTGCTCGATATTATCTTTATGAGGATTTCGAGCCATTACGACGTCCACTCTATGCGTAGTTCGCAGCTTCCACCATTGACTGCGCAAATGAGTTTGCGCATATTATGATTTATCGAGCATTAGCTCTGGATAAACTATTGAATTCGTATCGTCACATTTCTACATCTTTTAAACGATATCGCAGAGAACCACATTACCTATAAGTGAAACGTACGTTAAAGTTCGAAAGTGGCGCCTAAATGATGCGTATTATCAATGCTCTCGGTTCATTTCCTATCTTCTCACGCAAAAATCTTTACGCATGAAAAAACACGAAGGTTTTAAGGGTTACCGAAACTGGATACAAGATATTGATGTATCTGATATTTTATTTCTCTCTCTTTCTCTTTCGAACATCCATATACTTCTATTATGTCATTTCATCCCTTGCTCGGCAGTGTATTGGAAGTAAAAGAGAATCCTAGTGCGGAAGTCTTTTGAAAACTGATGGGACTCTCAACGTGGCTCGCGCGGTAACATCCATCCGTAAGGAACTTCCTTTCCAAGATGGAAATGGGTCTCCAGCCAATCCTGAACGTGTACTAGAACAGTTGCCCTACATACAACGTTAATTGAGTCATTGTTATGCGAACTATGACCCGCCTACTAGTGTATAGTGTCGTGGCCATTTACTCGATGCAATGATCCAACATAAGCAATTGGTACCTGCCGGTGCATCAAGGCATCGTCGGTGCATTATAGGTCGTCCATATTGAATTACCATATACATACGTAAATGAATAGCGTTCGGTGTATCTACATATTAAGGACCTATTAATTACGTATGTAGATGCTTTGTATACCTCTATACATAACTTAGAAAAGATATATTAGACTAGTAATGTACAGAGATGAGAACATGTGTACCCTCGGTAGTTATTGTAGGGAACTATTTTACCGACGTTATTGCTGCGCTTCGTTTACTCCTTAATGGAGTTCTATGTACTTTGTACACTCGAAAGACATTGTTCGCGGTGGGAAAATGCGAAAATGGCTGTGGCTCTGGGATCTCTATAGCCTGTGCGCGTGCACTGCACCGCAGGAGTCAACCGTATGTCAACTTAGGAAATGTAATTATTAATTGGCCTGATTTTCAGATAATTTCAACTGAGGCCTCAAACCGTCTCACGAGACCTTCATAGTTTCTGTGGTTCTATAAACTCGAGAGCTTCAAGAAATTTTCTCAAAGCATACACTCGGGGTATATGAGATAGAAGACTAAGGAGTAGCATGCGAAACAGCGAGCTGTCGGTCTGTTCTGTTGTTAGACAAATTTTTACATATTGAGATACATCGGTAGGGAACATATGTGAATATTCTATATATTTATATTGAATAACTTTTTTTTCTTGTGAAAGTATACATGTATTGTGTAACTTGGCCTTTTGGAAAAATTCATTACAAATTCTCGCCTCTGCCCGTCATTACCGATGGAATTGGTTGTTTTGCGTTTTTTTTTTTTTTAAGTCATGCAGTATAGGTTCGATTCCCATGAGAAGGGAACGGTTTAAACTATCGGACAAGCCATTGAGGCAGGAAGCAAAATTTAGGATAAAACCTCTGGCCAATGAAGCGTTCAATCGTCGTAGCCCGTTTTCGGCTAGCTGGGTACTCTAATCACTCTTGGTCTCCATTTTCGAGGGGATGGCATCAGAACACTATTCCGTCATAAATCGTCGTTGAGATATATGCAGATTTCACGTCGGAATTTGCATTGTAAAATTCTTCGCTTATTGTACTGTAATAAACGAGACAGTAGAGTAGCCGCTGAGTTATCATTTTGTGAGACCTTCCAACGATTTTGAATCTCTGTCTCATAGCCCCCAAGGTCCTCTTTATTCTTGTCAGTTAGTTGAGATGGAACAGCGGGTACTTGGAAAACCAGTAATGGAAGAAAACATCAGTGGGATGTAGTAACTGTAGTTGGCGTCCAAGATTTTGGAGTTCCAACACGGTGAGGATAACTGATCATATTTGCTGACAATGCCAGAAGGCGGAGTTGCGTCATAATGTATAAATATATAAAGGTCATGGTATTTTATAAAACCAAAATTAGATGCAACGCCTTTTTGTGGTATAAAAATTGCAAAAATTCCACTTACCCCTGTGATACTTTCTTGGTTGCGTTCTCATGGTAGCTCTCTGACGCAGCAGGTACGATGAGGGTAGTTTCTAAAATTATACGAGGTGTAAAGCTTGCCGATTGTACAAAGCTGACCAAGCACGCTTATCTGGGGAATGGCGAAGAAAAAGGAAAACGAAAAGAAAATACAAGAGGAATGCCGACTTGAAGAAAAGAAGGTGAGGAAGAGATAAATAAAAATGGAGGGCAAGTATAAAAGGAGAGGGTAAGTGCATAGTTTCCTCACCTCTCATATGTGATACGTGATCGCGTGTCGCGCAAGCATCGTGACTCCGACATGTTCTTGATTGTTCCAATTGTGGACAATGTTTTCCGCCATTTTTATCAGCCCTGTAAATTCGCCGGGATCTGCTCTGAATTCCAGCGCCGCATGTTCCTTCACATCGGGACCAAGGACCCCATTCGCTAACGGAACAATCCGTCACTGTGCATAGAAAAAAGAAAAAGAAGAAGACGAAGAACGGAACACTAAAATAAAAAACTATGATTACCTACAGGGTGGTCCGGCAAAAGTTTGGCAAATTCACGTCACGTTTCAATAGCAAAAAAAAAACATAAGTCTCAAGAACAAAGATTTCCTTAAACAACTATAATTCACCGGCACCGACCCCCTATACTGATACGCTATACTTTTTTATACAGGGTACATCAAGATATGTGAGAGTATTTATCACAGTTAGAATTTTCTTCAAAATTTGTCTTATCGACAAACAATTCTAGAATTCTCCAGTATTTTGTCTGAATTATCTTTTCTTTTCTTATCGCTACCAACATAAGTAACTCAATCTTGTGAAATATATCCCTATACCGTGGTACACCCTGTATACGTTCAAAGAAAAACGTATATATTTGATACAGCGTGCGTCTGGCATTTCTCCAGAAGAATTCTTTTAATTGCAAGCTTCGTTACAGCCTTTGTTCCTTGACAAAAAACACCGACTTAATCGTATTTCGAAGCTTTTATTGCACGATCGTGCATCACTTTGTGGCTCTTTTTCTGTGTTACCATATGTACGTATATATTGCTTCGTACGTATTGTTTCATAATTACAATGGACTCTAAAGAGAAAAATGTAGACCATGTATTCAATCGTATGGCGTGTCACAGCCAAAACAATGGTTCATGCCATGTAATGTAGAAGGTAGACTGTCAATTCTTATGCTATGTATACAACAGTGTGTATCAGTTGGATTAGTTCGTTAGAGTGTACAATAAGGAACTAGTCCAAACCAATGCCTTTGTTAAAATTATCGATGTTGGGTATGCGAGGGATGTGAGTAGTGCCACTTTGAAGAAACGTTTTGATTAGTTTCTGAAATGTTCCTAGAGCAGAATAACCGTCGAGATCCACCTTATAATTTTACCTGTGGATACATGGCGAAATTCTTAGGGACTTTGAATGTCTCCCCCAGACTAGATTTTTCTATGTCAAGTCGCGTTTGATTTGCGTGACAAGTAAAGTTCGACAGACGGGATCGAAAATTGCTAGTCTATTTCTTTTGCTACTTCAATTCGTCTTTCTACTATTTTTCTTGTAAGCCTCTATTCGCTTTTATTACTTTTCTCTTATGTCTTGTTCTCCCCTTTAATACGAAGACAAAAAGTACCTAGCGAACTTCCACCTGCACAAGAGAAATCCCCAGAATGACATTTTCCACGTGATGAATGTTTTCTTGGCAGAGTTACACGTATATACTTTTTTCTTTAGTACACGTAGTAGTACAGTGGAAAAAGTGGCTCAAACAATTTTCTTTACTTCGCTTTTTTTTTTAATTACTCGATTGAAAATGCCAGGAAAATAATAATCTTGAATGCTATTTGAAGCTCTTCTATTTTCACGGAATCCTTTCTGACGTCGATGTTCCATAATAAGCAGTCTGACTCTTCAACCATTTCCTCTCGCAAACCATCCGATTTCCGGTAAGAATCAGTCGCTCGATTCGGATTTTCCATTGGTCTGGAAAAGTGGCCGACTTGCTTTTCCGTCTTGAAGTGTCAGACGGGAAGTGGTTAGTTCGCGGTTCGCTTAACTTGCAAAACCGAGTGCACTTTTACGCTGAAGAGAATTTTCGTGTGAAGTCGAAATTTTACGTGCATAAATAAATATTAAAGTGTGAGAGTCAAGTGCAATTTTCGGTGTACACTCCTTTTTGGCTAGGTAAGTGTGAAACGTGAGGGCGAAAGTGTTTGGAATGATTGAGAGCAAAAAAGAGAATACGAAAATCCAAGAAATTCTACAAAGTTGTTACACTCGTGACTTCAAAGGCATCTTTACGGAAGACAGATAAGTAGAGATCAACTTTACCATCGGAAATAAATGCCAGAACAGCTAGAAGGAGCACGCCACTCTCGTTTCCGGATGCTATACTGTATTTGAGAGGATGGTAGAGGTACATGGTAAGGGTGCCTATCCGTTTCCGTCAGGGACACGAAGCTATGCCGAGTGGCACGTTTCCGGTCTATTTGGAAGAACCATCATTTCCTACCGAAGCTCTGACTACTCAGATTTAATGCACTTGTATATATAAGAATCCCTTTGCATGTTCCTTGAAGCTTGTATATTTCCGGTCGTGTGGACTCTGATTGATCGTAACACATTCTAGAAGGGACACTGAGACGCCAAGTGATTTCTTTTCGCCCGGCACGCAAGAGAAACAATTTTTGCAAAAAAGAATAATAGACAAAATATTTTGTGAAATATGGCAATCTTGAATGTTTTTTCTCCACATAATATCTACATCTCATTTTCTCGAAGAGCTATTTGCAATTTAAAAACGCCGAAGTCTAGAATCGAGATTGGATAGTTCTTCGAAAAGTTTCAAGCTTACCACTACAAGCCTCCTTAAAGTCGTCGCAGCAATCACCGAGTTTTAGGCACGCATGGTCGCAGTAGCAGGGCTTATCCTGTGGACCCTCAATGATAGCATTAGGAGATGCTTTCTGTATAACGCAAGCAGAATCACGACCCTGGCAGCACATCTTTGCGAGTTTACAACTTCCGGCGTGTGTGGAGACCACGGTAGTCGCCATTAGTATTATAATGACGATTGATGTCATTGTGATCGATCGCAGTTATCTTTGTATGATACCGTTTTTTTTTCTTTTAATATTTATCGAAGAGCGACCCACGATGATTCCATTTTACACTGACAATGATGCATACGATCGTCACTCAAGCTGTCAGTAATTATTGACGTCATTGTCATTATTCACTTTCACTATTAGTAACGCGATTGGCAACACTTAGTTTCCTTATCACTTGTCTTACATTGATATTTTGTTTTCAACAATTTCACGTCTTTTAAAAAAGTTCAAACGAACCGAATCGTACCTCGTGCTAAGTTTCTCACAAGCGTCGTCATCCTGTCAATTCAAACTTTTCTGAATATAACGCGATGAACTATTCTAAGTTTGCTTCGTCGTGGAATAGGAGTTTCTTTATCTCCCTACGTAGTTGGTTGTTAAATCTTCAGTCAGATGATTTCATGAGTGATGGAAGTAAATAATTAAGAAATATCCTTGAACTTCACCATACGTCGTAGAAAGTATGATTCCTAATCTTTTTTAGTTTTCTTCCATTTCGAAAGCTTTAATGACATTTTTCTTACTATCTTTCAGGTACTTTTCACGAAGATCCGTACGTTTGAACGGCCGTGAACATACTAAAGCGCTGCTCGTGTTTGCCGCCTATAACACAGCGGCAAAACATGGCTAAGCGCATGCCCCAATAATTCCCTACAAGTAATTCCCCTTTGAGCATTTATATATATTCTTACCCCAACCTATAGATTGATACACAACTCTCTCAATAACATTCAAATAGCCATCACTGATCTCTTGTTTGCTTCTTGTTCTATAATATTGGTGAGTGGTAATTCTTGCACGTTCCTACCGACTGTATACAGTACAGCCTTTATGATTTTATATATATCAGTATGTTTGAAACTGGTTCATATCCTTTAAAATTCATAAATTCTGTCTTTAATTTAGGCCAAAAAATATTTATGTTTCAGCATTAATAAAGCATGTCGTAAGCGTAATTTAAAAAATCACCGTAGGTACTCAATAGGGTTGTCCATCTTTTTTTATCGCGAGAGACATTAAAATTGTCTGTATATAGTCGGCTGTCACAAAATGACCGGAGCGTATACTCGAACTGTTGCAACCCGTGTTTGTCAAACAGTCGTCGCTTCGACGATTATTAATGGCGACTGCAGAATGTCGAATGGCACAGGAGCGGCGGTCTTTTATTTGAGGATTTAACGCCTCGATATGGAACCGAGCGGGCTGCAGACGCGTCGATAAAATAATGGCCATTGCTCTCACTGAAACGTCTCACACAAAAGGGAAAAGACTCAGAGTCTGAGTGGGGAAACAGTGAGAGAGAGAGAGAGAACGAAAGACGTAAAATGGAACGAAGGGAGTTAATCTAAACAGAAAAGAGGGTCGCCCGTTGTTTCACGAATAGAGTCCCGCAGGATTTCAACCCCGTAAACGTAAAACGAATTTCCCCGTAGATGATCAATGCACTAACTTACCCTCGAAATGGTATTTGGCATTGGAGGAGTGACGTGTTCCCATTTTTCGATAACATCCCACGGCATCGCTAGGGACGAGAACATGAAAATAGACGATAATAGGTTCAGTCATGTAGTAAACTACTAAAGACGAAGTAAAATTTACTCCAGGATATTTTAGAGCTTAGGGAATAAACGTCTCTCTGTAAAATAGTATCAATATATCAAAGAAAATTATGAGAATGGTGTAGGACTACAAAGAAAAATGCAACAGGCTTAATACAAATTTTTAATGAATCCCCTGAAGCAGCCATTAAAGAACAAATTTTATACAAAATTAGTGTTCAAATTATAAATGACCTAAGAAGGGATCTTTTGTTTAAATTATATTGTGGTTCGGGATAGCGCGAACGCAGTCCCGACTACCAAAAATTATACGCCCGAGATATCCACATTAGGGATATTCGCAAGGGTCAGCTCAACCGTGGTGCAATGGAAGAGCCTCGCCCTGGAGGAACCGCCTTGTTGATCACGGTAACCTCTGCGCCAGGTAAGTATGCTTTGCTACTGATCGCAACCCTCTATGAGAGTTACAGAGTCTAACTTTAACTTCGAGAAGTTTACCCTCGACGCACCCTAGCATCAGATTATCGAACTACTGTCAGGGAAACTAAAATTCTACCCCAGTTTAACAATGAAACTGCTTCTAGAGTGGTTACATTGGCGAAAATCAGGATGATAGACAGATAATCTTTTTGAAAATTATTCACTTTCCTAAGTGTTTCTAATTCGATGGAAATTAGTATATGTAGAATTAAGGTCTTAAGAATATCAATTATTTTACTTATTGAGTAATTTGTACACTTTTTCCATTATTTGTTTTATTAACGATTGTCGAGATCTATCTTTTTTGGGTTTATAATTTATAAGCCGTCGTCCAACATCTTCATCTATTTTTAACAAATAAATCCTGTCGATTATAACAGAAAAATCTTATTTTATTATTTGCTATAGGTATACTAGTTTGGAAGTCAGATATCGAACGACTGTAGAAGGATATCAAACGTGTATTCGATTGAATATAACGTGAATATTCCAAATGACAATTTTGCACTATAGGAAAATACATGTCTGGTTTATGAATGTAATACATCAAGCTAAATCCTGATTTCAATTAAACTGAAATGAAAAATTGTTACAGATATTTTACAGGCTCTTAATTTCATTTTTATAATTAAATGCTGCAATATTTTATTCCAACAAGACTACAGTAGGATATGTAGTCGTAGTTTTTACATATAAATTCGCCTTTAAATAATAACTATCAAAAGTTTTTTAAAAAAAAAGCCTATGGAATAACCCTAAGTCCTAATATCTAAAATAATAATTGTTGCATCGTAAAACGATTTTTAACTCAATAACTTATGAAAGAAATAGAACACTAAATTTTTAAAGGGAAATTTATGTTTGAATTCTATAACCCGGGATAGCGCGAACGCAGTCCCGACTACCAAAAATTATACGCCCGAGATATCCACATTAGGGATATTCGCAAGGGTCAGCTCGACCGTAGTGCAATGGAAGAGCCTCGCCCTGGAGGAACCGCCTTCTTGATCACGGTAACCTCTGCGCCAGGTAAGTATGCTTTGGGACGTGTCGGACTCCTTCTTGAACTCTCAATGTCACACTTTGACTGCGAGAGACAACCGCCCGCCGCGCCATCTGTTGACGCTCTGACGGGTTAATTACACTGACGAACCACATGACCTCACCACACGTAACTTCGCTTCACTACATGCCTACTGCGGTTGCGCTCATATCTAAATAATAACAAGACATTAATGTGAATATTAAAGTAAGTGCTATACCCTTATTTAAAATATCGCAATGCAGTCAAATAAATAGTCCAACGTGGCAGATCATCATAGTTATTTTAGAAATACTTCTAATCCAAATTTTATTCGATGCAACATCCTATTTGTATAAAAATTTTGGCATATACGAATGTAGGGTACACATTAATTTTAGTTTGTATTTAGTACAAACATTTTTATAATATTAAGGCAAACAGGTTTGTCTTAAAGCACAACACAGCTTGAACCTTGCAATCCTATCTTAAACATTATTAATTTAAAAAGAAAATAATATCGTTTTCAAAAACTTCGTTTTAGCTTGCAAGTGTTCCTGTGTCATTGATTTCTGGAATTTGGTATCCCCTTATAATAAACTAACAGCGTAAAATTTGTTGAAATCTTTTATACTCAAATGATTTTATTTTCATAAAGGACAACTAACTCTTCCTCTCGTCTATTATGATTTAACGCAGATACGATCCCGTATTTAGAAACTTGACGAGTAATGAAGTGCAAAGAATAACCCTTCAAATACACTGCGCATCAATTAATAAATACAACTTATGTTTGAAATTAATATTATGTCCGGGATAGCGCGAACGCAGTCCCGACTACCAAAAATTTTACGCCCGAGA
>JARPRG010000374.1:1678349-1690257 GCA_031001745.1 Hartigia nigra
TCGGTCTCTTTACACTCTACAATCATATCTATTCTGGAAACTCCTTACTACCGAAACCTCATGAATAATACATTTCGAATTCGTACGTTGACTTTTACTCGTAAACGCAATTTCATAAGGACAACCCCTGCAACAATGATATACGAGATGTATACTTTCCCATTTTCTTCTTTACAGTCTCCCATCAGCAATTTGCCACGATATCATCGTTTCACCTGGTGGACCTTTTTTTTATTTCCACGTCCACCCAAGCGTCGCCAATGGGGAAGTGTCGTTTCGACTTAGTACCTAAGTATACCTATCTACGAATTCACTTTAACTGGTGAATTAAGCGCCCTCTCAGATGAAGAAGCGCACTGCTACCTTAGGGAGCCAAATTGCCCTTGGATAATAATATTACCCAAACTATTTTTCCTTCTGAAATATACATCGCTGAGAATTTAAGGTGACAATTTCATCCTGAAAATCCTCATTTGAATAAACTACATTTCAATTATGTATCAGCCAATCAGAAGTCACTATCTATGACACTTCAAAGGTAGAATGCGCTTATTGAAGTGTATGCATGTATGTATATGGGTATTTATATCAGGCTGTGTAGTTCTGATAATTTATACATTGAATGCACGACTACTCGTAAATACACAGGGCACGTTTTGTTTTTTGTATTCTTCTTTTCTCTTAATCCTCTTACTTCTACTTAACTGGAAGATTTTTTTTCTTCTTTCCATCTCAGCTTTTTTTGACTCCACGATGCTTCGCAAAGAAAGTTGTTAAGATGGCGTGCCACGTGGATGTATACCTTTAGGAATCCTCTACGTATGGTTGGCATTAAACTGGAAAATCTACAGGGTGCAGCATTCATGAATACTTAAGAAGCTAAAAAGTTATACATTACAATGGCGTAGCTTGAACGTCGAAGTTTGATATTGTGAAACTTTCGAGTTTCTTGGTGCTTCGTGCTTGCGGCACTCGAGGAACCAAGGGTCAACAGTCTTTTCGAATATCGTCTGCGAAGGGGCTAAGCAAAATAAAGAAAAGAATACCGAAGGAATTAAAAGGGGAGAAAAAAAATCTTACGATTCGTATGAATCTTTTTTCTAGTGACAAAAACTTACTCAAAGGAAGATTAAAAACTCTTGCTTTACGAATGTGGTATCAGGCAGTCGAATAAAACTCATGATTCATAAGTATCAACACTACAAAAAAAGATTCTGTGAATATCGGATCCGCATTGGGAGATAAGTTATTAATATCCATCTTCCACAAAGATACAAACTTCAAAAATTATCTTTACGTGTTATCAGGCTGATATCATTGGCGCAAACATATTAAATATTCTAAATTGCATTTAACAAGTGTCAAAGCTAATTGAAGCGATTAACGAGATGTTTACAGTATTCTCTGACTCTATAATCAACGGGTGTCCGGGATTCACTAAACAGTTTCGACATTAGTAATATCACCGAAACAAAACGTGAAGTAAACATTGTAGTGAAGGTATACATCAACGTATTGAAGTTCAAATGCCACGAGCGTAAACGCAACTGCAAACGTGTTTATCGGATTGGAAAAAAAGGCATTTCCACGCAACAAGTATTCTCTGTTGTATAGGCTTGTCAATACAGTCAGAGCCATTTAATTAACGATCGCCCATTGTTTACGGAAAATCGAATTAAATACAACCACTATTCCTGACGGAAAAGCTGTGCAGGTGTGTTCAGGAAAATGCATTGACCCACACGCTCATGTGTGACGCTATACGATTGCATGGACAGTATGGATTATGTCATCATGAAAATTTTCACATGTGTCATTCGAAAGCCTATATCAATCCATCCATATGAAATTCTCACGAGAGCAATCGGTCAATCAAACGTATCTATATATTCGTCCTATATTAATTTGATTTGTTGATACAACAGGGAAATGTATTCCTGTCGAAATCCTCAACAGAACAATGGAGAATTTTCAGCAATAATTTCATGTATTTTTACCATGACAATTTAACTAGTCCACGAGTGCGAATTATATCCCGATGAAAATTTCGTTTTTGTTCAATATCAAAATAGATATGCGGAAAACAAATTTCCGTGTGGTTCGATAAAACCGGTAAATTGAAGACAGATTCGAGAGATTCCCTTCAGCGGAACCGTTGTGAAATTAGCATAGTATTGTGGGTAATTCGGATAGAGCATTTTAGGCAGCTGGTCACGTTAAAGGCGATACGTAGTTCATCGCTCGTGCGGTTAACGTTGCAACGCTGTGTAATAACAGGCGCTGTTTAGTCGGTACGTTTAACTCTTGAATATTCCCTTTATGAGCACAGAAGAAAACGAGGGAGAGGAATTCACGAATGAATTCCATGGGAATTTGCGTTCGCGGGAAATATCTTCTGGATCATTTACCTAATTGCCAAGAATTCCTCGTGACTCGCGAGTTCCTAGCGTTTACACTTATTACGTAGATTTAATTAATGTCGATGCTTATTTAAAAGATTCGCTAGGAGTGTAAAGGATGTTTGAAAAAAATGGTCGGAGCAAATGAAAGGGGGATGTTAATCTCAAAAATGCGAATGAATGTAGAAAATTTCACGTCTTTGACGTTTATGCTAATAGATGGGTTAGAATTAAATAACTTCATTTTTACACTTCGATATAGATTTGAGTTAAGGATATTTTTTGAACTTTCAACTTTTGCATGTCTCATTCAATATGTACTTGTTGAACAAATCCCAGGGGATAAGCGAAGCCAAGATGCATCAGGGACTTTTACAGGGATCCTGGGATAGTTCGGAACTCTAATAAAGTTCTGGTGAAGTTAGACGTCGTAAAGCATCGCGACGCTGATCGTCGTGGAGAGCGTGAGAAATGGAAAGAGATGTAAGTACGGAATCAGACGAGAGGGAAAGTGGTTTAAAGAAAAAGAAAAAAAAAAGAGCATGAAAATTAAGATCGTGTCAGGTTGAGTTACGTCCATCCTTTATGAATATTCCATTCGCGTACCGAACTTAATTTTAATCCTTCGAGAGGGTGTGATTTCATTTAAGGGAATATCGCCCGCTATACTTGAGGATTGAATTTATGATAGTCGAGCCAGATGGGTTTCTGTAGGAATGGAAATAAGGTAACTAATGACTCTCAGTAGTGACAAATAACGTTGAATTAATGTTTATTGGCGAGGTATCATTTTCATGGAATAAAAATCGACAGTTTTCGTGGAAAATTTAATTGTGCAATAAAATAATTTGTGGATACGTAAGAAAGATAAGGAAATGCAATATTATCATAGGGAATGACGCACTAGGTAGGCCAAACGTTGCGAATAGAACGAAAAGATAAAGTGAAAATTTTCAAGAAAGTAAAAAGGATAGAGAAGCAGAGAACAGATATAGATTTACAGACACTTATTTCGCGTCATCTCAAATAACTCAAAGCATGATTCAAATTTCAAAACATCTTCTATACTTTAACACATCGTTCTCTAATTTTGTCCATTTTAAAACTGACTTTATCCGTGCGAAATATATATACAGCAACTGATTGTCCAACTGGCAATTAATCCTTTTACTGTCCAGAGCCATCCGCAGCTGCAGCTGAAACTGTATCACTCGAAGCTGCAGAGACCCAACCACAGTACCGTGTTTCACGTCCATCTCGTATCAAGTGTATTTTCAGTTAGAGAGACTGCCCCAAACCCTCAAACAAATTTCGAAATGAACTAGATAGTCTACACTCGCGGCTAGAAGCAAGTTAGAATACGTTCAAATAATACACTAGAGAAAAACATTCTTACGTATTATAGTGGCAGTTTCATGAATGATACGATAGCAGGAAAATCCAGTTAAAGCCATTAGGGTGCCTTTATTAGCCTACTCTCAGGTAATCACATCCTTCAGTACGAGACCTGACCGTCCAAAAGCTGTTAGACCCTTCTTCGGTCACTGATGGTCAAATGCGGCCTAATAAGTATTTTAGATCTCCCAGCATATTCAACCGAGAAGCTTTACCAACCTGTAGAAAAAAAATTTACCCAGTACCACGTAGACATTATAGTACTATACTGCCATTTGCATAAATTACAAGTTTTCCGATACGCATAATTGAAATATGCAATAGTAGACCCATCAATCCTAATTAATTATCAATTATACTGTTCTGCTACTGCGAATATGTTGGACCAACTGGATATTGAGATTTTCATTAGACGCAACTGATGATATCACTAGTATGGATCTCCTTTAATCACCAAACTTAACCTTTGTAGTTTTAAGCATAAAGTAATTCTAATTTGTAAATATGCGAGATGCCGCAAGATTCTAGTTAACAGAGATTCCGTGTTATGACGCAGGGTGAGTTGTTCTATGCCTTCTGAATATTCAGGATTTACGATACGCTCGACAATGCTTTAACGGAAAACAGTTGTGGGACGATTCCAATTTCGCGTTTCGCATCGTCTGCATATTCAGAGAACTCTGAGTTCTGCTTGTACTGTTCCCAAGCGATATTTCAAGACGCAGTTTATACTCGTGCTATAGTATTTCTTCTCCAAAATCTAAGTGAAAATAACCCGACAAATAATGAAAATAGTCACTGAGTAGTGTACAAAATAAATTTATAAAAATTTTGAAAGTTCTAACGATCAATTATATTATAGCGTTAGTAGACTATCGTTATCGTTGCAATTGGAAAACGTATATACAGACACGGAAATGTGGCCGCAAATAATACTAATTACAATAACAATTGGACATCGAATTAAATGGATATAACGAGAATGATCGTCCAATTGTAAAGTCAACATTAAACGCAGTAAAAGCTGAGCCAATGATATGTCATGATACATTTTGGTTCAATGATAAACCTTGATTTATATAATTTTCAGAATAATACAATCAATGATAGGATATATTAACTCGTCTGCAGGAATTCATCACGACGACAAATGACAAAATCAATAACGAAAGCTATTCTGTTACTTTTACTGATAAAGGGAATTATCGGAATTCGTAAAGTATTCGTAGGAAGTATAAACTACATAGACCGGAAGTGAATCGTAAAATAAACCAATATTCGTTTTTGAAATAACGGTATGAGTCTCTGTGCTGATTCTTCGTTTTCAATAAGGAAACTATGTTTATTTCATGAGAGAGCAGAAATTTTATAAGTTACTCTATACGAGTCTTGAGCATGAATGTTACGGGAGTAAATGGGTATAAGAAATGTTGCGTGTAGTGATTAATATTAAATCATTAGATCACCCTAAATGGATGAAGTATTCGGTAGAGAAATCCAAACAGGTTGCGAATAACGGTTAGTGCCGGGTCGAATAATCCAGTAGCTAATGAAATTTTACGGTCGCGGGTTACATCGACGATTATTGGTTATCGGCATCATTGCCGTCCATTAACCTCAACACTGCAGAAAATTTCGTCATGGCTTCGCGACACGGCGTAGCCATTTGTATCTATATAGGTATACAAGGCTGCGGATATGTCTAGGACCGAGATGCTCTGGGTTTCATTAGGGGTTTGGTACGGTGTGAAGTCAGCCTAATGTCCAGGATAATTACCCAGGGGTAGAAAATTCTCCCGTTAGTGTCATCATCGGGGTACAAGTGTTGGTAAACAGGTTCAAAAAAAGATCCTTTGAACATTCCCTCGTTAGAGAACTGGTTCCGCATGCGCGGCCGTTCAACGGAATGTAATGAAATCGAAGGAGGATAATCGATGTTCGATAGATTAAGGGTGTAGAACACCCTGAACGATTGCGCCTGGTCCCTATAGAAAAATAAATTCACCTTGGATTAAGGTGTCCCGTGGTATAGAGGGTTGGTCGTATTTGGAAGGAATTAAAAAAAAAACATTCTAACCAAACATAAATCCTGTCCGAGCCTTTGTTTTTTGAATTTTTTTGTAACAATGTTTTTCTATTTTCTCTGGTAAGAGGCGGTGGTCCAGTTAGTTTATTTTTTTGAAAATACCCAATGTAACGCTGTACTACTTAATCGAGGAAACGCGAGCTATTTTTTTTTGGGGGATAAGAAGTTCAGGGTCGTCGATTGATCGTTGCTTATCACGCGAGGTCTTATCACGTGGGAATCGTGAGATATCTACATGTTTCAACGTGCTTATAATAACAACGCGTATAAACAATCCTGTTGAACCTTTAGAGGTTAAGGGAAAAAATATGAAAAAAAATGATTACACATACAAAACATCTTTATTCTCAAGTCAACACAGCTTTTTCAAATATTGACATGCGCAAACTTACCCTTCGCACAGTGAATGTCATTCGCAAGGGTTGGTAAATTTGTAGAATGACAAATCTCAGTAGCGCCTCTATATCCCGAGATGATTTACATTCGTGCAAGCATACCGTCATTGTTCCATCCCCTCGTCAGTCAGTATTCTCTATTAAAGGACGCTTCCGGGCTCAAAGAAAAAGAAGAAATTGAAGCAGGGAATGAAAAGGACAAAAAAAATGAGCCAGAGGGTGTCTCGCCTGTGAATATAGAAGTTCGTGACAGGCGGATAGTATTCCAGAAAGTCCAAGGTAGAAGGTAGTCGAAGGTAGAAGCTGGCTCAAGAGACAAAGGGGTGTAGGTTGAAAGAACGAATAAGAAGAATGGATAAAGGAATAGAATGCAAGTGGGGAAACTCGTGCATTTCCTAGCTGGGTAATAGATGCATCCCGTTTTACGAATACGATAAAAACACCTGGAAAACTTGTTTCCTCGCCCATGCTGGGCTGCCGACTCGCCCGTGCGCGAATTCGACTATTTACTGCCACTTTTTTTTATACTAAAACGCCATGCCGGCTTTTCTACTTACAATATATTTGCACTGATACCTACTGATAAATAACTAGCTTGATCAATGCATAAGTCTTGTGTTCAGGATAGTCATGTAGCAACATCTCTACTAAGTATACAAGGTGGTTCAGTAAGTCTCTCAATGGTCCTTCAAAGATTCTTTGGCGTACCCAAGTGGAAGTGAGAGGATGGCCTCGAGATACCGAGCATAATAAGAAAAGTTCTCTCTGCAACCCTTGAAAATTTTTCATCGTGTCAACAGCTTCGCCTTATCTATATACTCTTCCTCTCACACTGAGTTCAACAGTGTCACGCCCTTGTATTCAAAGAAATTTTACAACTTTTTTCAACCACTTAACCACCCTTAAACACCCTTTTTCGATTCCATGCTAATTATTCACTTAGATATGTATAATATTCTCTGACAACGACTTGTTAATGAAGCAGAAGCGGCTTTGAGTAATAATGCCTTTAATTCGGCATCTCTTAGTTTTAAAACTTAATACTTTACCAATTATGTATCATTTTTAAGTTGGCAATGTTATGAACGTGTGCGTGAAACCGCAGTACGGAGGTCCAACCTAATAATCAGAGTGTCTGCTTTTACGTGTGAATTGTATTCGTTATAACGGGGAGGGGATGCCCCAGGGACAAAATAAGAGTACTTGGACGATAGCGTGACTATTACAGTATTCCCAAACGAAGCCAATAATCCCTTACGAGCGTTGGAAAGTACGGTTATCTTAATTTTTACGAGATCCAAGTTCTAACTCGAAGTTTAACCCTTCTCGAGATATTCTCGTTTTAAACGTTCAAGTCGTTGAAACCCGACAGATTTTAACTGGCTGCGCTTAGTCGATTCGATTAAGGTTAAGTCGCAGAATGGAAACCTGGCAAATTGACGTTACGTTTAAAACTAAGCCTTGAAAATTTTTACCTTCAATTTCAAAACGTTTGAACGAAATATCTATGGTGGGTGAGTCAGCATCCTATCTCGTGTCACGTGTACGTCAACAGTTGTGCGTGACGTCTCTTTTACCCTCTTATCTTTTTTTTTTGCACCAATTTTTTTTCCTCGCAACTAACCGAAATTTCCACTCGGGGATTACCAGCTTTTACGAACTTTACAGCTGTGCCAGCTAGTTCCTGTCGACCTGGGGAATTCTCGTCGGTTACGCTTGGTCCGATTCGATTAAGTTTAACGAGGGAAAACCGCCGCTCTGACATGCATGTTTTTTGGAAGTTCAGGTTGAATATCGAAATTCGATCGTATGTAGATTTCCATTATTAAAATTGTATAGGATTTATTGTACTCTCATGGAATAAGAAGACGCCATTATTCATAAGGTAATTAATATCACATTAGGATATATCTATTATTTTTGTAGTCAATGTCATCCGAGAAAGATTATTATAAAGGTTTAGCGTGTTTGCCGTAGCTGTCCTTGTCTGATTCACGTGAAGTCGTATAGACGTATCTCTCTCGCACTCATGAGCAGTATAGGAAACTCTGAAAATCTAAGGTTTCGGACCTTTCCTATCCTACTGACCATAGCTTAGTGTGATTTATTATTTAGTCCAAATGAATGGTATCGTTTAGACTGCTGGAATATCTCACATTTTCTTTCTGAAATTCTTAAATGATTCATAAAATAGATCCGATCCACGCCGTGAATATTTTCCAACAGACGTTGGCCTGAATACCCGACGGTCGGATCGTTATTAAAAAAAAAAAAGTAGGAAATATTAAAAAAAAATTCTTTCAACCCCTCTATTCGGGTTTAAAAGAGAGGACGCTAGAAGGTAGGACTTTAATATCTCCAGTTGATACACCCCCCTGTAAATATTTGCACCTAATAATCCCCCAGAAAGAGAGGCAAAGAGCGGGGAAAAGTGAGAAAGAGAAAAGATTTGGCTATAACTACTCACGTACGTAAGCTCGCTTATCTCTCGAAAATGGTAGCCGAAAAGTACCGGCTGAAAACGGAAAAAGGATTTCCACGTTTACTCGCCTCCCTTTTCCAATCATCCTATCGATATTAGAATTCACTCCGTGCATTTTGCGCGTCGCACGAAAGAAAGAAAAGAAACACCAAACACAGTAACCCCGCCAGTGCATTTGATTTTTCGCACTGTTATTTCGTACTAACAAAAATTTTCTCACGTCCTGTAAAAATACGTAACGCGAAAGCTACTGCCAACGGCAGGTCTCTCAGTTGGTCGAAGTTTTCTCTAAAAATATTCCACGTCTAAATATATAGTATATCTAGAGTCTGAAACAAACGTATATGGTAATCCCACTATCCTCTGATGGATATTTACTCTAAATACAGCCGATATTATTTGCTCCTGTTAATACAGTAGAGACCATCGAAATCCAGTGGGTAAAGTGTGGATTATGGTTATGTTGTAATGTGGTGGCACCAGGGTTTATATCCTGGGATTAACAAGAATCTCAGTTAGTTCGTGGTTCAGGTGTTGACGTTGGTAGTTATTACCAATATCTAATAGTAATGGTACCAACCAATAGACGTTCCAAATGGATGACAGGTATAAGGTCTTATTTAGACGGTTTATAACTTTGTCAAAGTCGTTAGGTATGCGTTAGGCAAGTGACGACTGATTCGTCATAAGTAATTCTGTCGGGATATCAGATTCGACGGATGACGAGGGTCTTGAAAGTATTCTTACGTCCCTTCATCCGTCTGGTACCGGAAAAATCAGGAGAGAAAAAAAAGGCAAATAAAATATTTCATACGTAATAAAATTATCAAAGTGATGCGTAAATAATCCAAGCCACGCGTTATGCCTTTCCTTGTTGGATAATTTCAAGTATAATATATTTAATCCTTGTTGTACCCATCGATTCGGACGACTTCAAGGTCACTGAACTGTACGCTTGAAATCCGTTACAATTCCAAGCATTCTAAGGGACGATATCTATAACCAATGTATCCCTAGTGTTAATTGTCAGTGTTCAAAGGTGAGATGCCTTTAAGTGACAGGACCCTCTTCAAAGTGGGGTTTTGACTTGGTCAAGTAAATCCAACGTCGTGGATGAAGGCCTTGCCTAAAATCTATCTGTTATATATACTGTACACATTTATCGTGTAGGGCCTCTGAAATGCCTTGGTAGGTTACGTAGGATAGGACTTGGCAATAGTTCCACAGGACATATCTCCATTGGGGGTTAGACACGCTTTAAGTGATTGCGGTTGTACACTGATTTATGAGGATTTTGTCTCGCACAGAAGTCCAATTCACTGCAATGGTTTTAGGGCTTAAATCAAAGTACCGAAGGATCTCCAGTAGACATAACCGATATGCATTTTATACGTTTTATCTAGTATTGAAGAAATCTAGGTGTAATGAAATAATGACTACAATTAAATATTAATCCAATATCGTTATCGCTCGATCCACAAAATTTCGAGTAGCTTTACACGTTTTAATTGTGATAAATGTTTGTAGCAATTGAATTGCAAAAAAAAATAAGGGTAATTTTAACCTTTAGCAAGTGTATCGCTTAAAGTTCAGAGTGGGAGATCACTCCGCGAGCAATTTCACACTTGATGCGAGGAATTTGTCGGGAGAAATAGGAGGTTAAAGGAAAGAGAGAAAATCGAAGAAGGTGAGAAAGAGCTGAAACTCTGCTGGTTTTTCTTCTACCACCTACCTATACCAGCCCTTACAGGACCTACGAGCCACTTGTGCACACTCGACTGGCTATCCACCACCGATCATTCTTACCAGAGCGCGTATAAATCAAGCCAAGAATATCTCGGATTTTCAAGAGACTACCTATTCGCAGTCACTTGCAATCTTACGACGATATCCAAGTTTTCGTCTTTTTCTTTCCTTCTTTCTGGCGGTCTGAAATTCATCCCCAATTCAAATCCCCGAGTGCTTTCCCGACCACTCGTCTAGCCGACGCACTCCATATTCTCTTACACTTGAGAACCGAGCACTAGGAGAAAGAAGAAGAAGACAAAAAAAAAATGAAATGGAAGAGAACAAAGAAGATAGAAAAACAAAGATATGGAAGAAGGCAAAAGGGCTTTCCTTTAAAAGCAAGGAAAAAAAAAGTATTAAAGAATAGAGAGCTAAGGTATATCATTCGTACACTAATGAGGACCAGATGTGAAACGATGACATTGACGCTTTTTCTTATGTGAAATCATACATGGTGAATATTTTAATGAAAAAGATTTGTTCTCTCGGTGACTCGCGTGACAAAAGAATGTCGTAGGATCATATCTGTACTGTCAGCTGTCAAATATGTGTATAGCTCTATTGGTACACAATCTTCAAATAGCTTACGGTCAATATGTTAGACCGCGTTTCCGGATTCCTCGAATTACTCGAGAATGCACTGGCAACCAGTGGAATGTCAATCTTGTTGGAATGCAGAAATACAGGGAACAGAATACAGGCGGTTAACTGTGGTTACATTTTGGTTAAGTTATGGACTCATGGCCATTGAATAGAGAGACTAATCGGTTATTTAAACTTCAACAACTTCCTCCTCGTCCGAGTGTTACAAAGAGTTTGGAAATACTCGACAAAGTGCTTTGTGTATATATGTCATCAGGATTCTTTGACTGATAAGTATTATCGCCCTCGTGCTGTGCCACCTTTAGTGATACTTTTTTACTAGCTGGCTTGAATTTTTTGGTCATATAAAAAGTAGACAGTCGTTGGGGATAACGAATGAAATTACGTTATTCTGGTGTCGCTGTGGCTGCTACGGCATTCATAAGGAATTCCGATAAAATTCACCGGTAAAAGGACAAGCGCGAGGCATTTCTGACCGCGCGAAAAATTCTCATAGAAATGCCGCGTGTGGAGGATTACGATTTTGGTTGATATATAATTTTTTTTTAATCCATGACAATTCATTAGTCTACGAGATTCACTATGATCTGAGTTATTTTTCAAAATTTTGATCAATATATATATTGTAACGTAATTTTCTCTTAACTCGACACCGATAGCGAAAACCGAGAACGGACTAATCATCGATAACCAACCTACGTTACCTTCGGCCGTCCACCCTTCGTTCATGCATCCGCAAGCCAGGCGGGCGCCAGCCAAT
>JARPRG010000374.1:1700614-1727317 GCA_031001745.1 Hartigia nigra
AAAAAAAAAAAAAAAAAAGAGGAGAACTTTGAAATAATATTGGATCATTGTAAATGAACGAGCCAGGCGGTTTTGAACTGGTGAAAGAGCGGAACGCGAAGCCCAGCCGTGTCTCAGCGTGTCGCTACATCAAGGCTGTGTTTTGCTTTTAAACAGTTCTTGACGAAAGGCGGAAAAGGCTGGTCCGTTTATTTTTCCTATTAGAGCCATAAAATCCAGCGAAACGTCTAGAACGGTTACTGCTTCGTCACACTTTTTCATCTCAGGTACTTACCGACCCTTTTTTTTGTTGTCACTGCGATTGTAATATACTGCCAAAACACCTTGCCTCTCTCCCCACCCCGGCAATGATGGCCCCTTTTGCTCCTTTCAAGAGATTACTTTCAACTTCTTTCCACTATGCATTTCTGGTCTTCTGCTCATGAAAATATACCAGAGCCCTGCAACAGTTTGTCTTCAAGGGTAATCCGTAAGTCCACGACGCAGCTGTTCTCTGTTTTGCTGAAATATGGTTTCTCTGTGAAATTCCCTAAAGGACTCAGTGTATTGTTAATTGTACGTATAGTCAAAAAGGGTATGTGTATACATATATATATATATATATTTGAAAAGTTCCACTACGACATCTCGTTATAAGCCTTTACTCTGATTTTTGTTACAGGTAAGGATGGACTTTATGACAGCATGAACTTTGACCCTGTCGTCTACCGTTACCTTTAACGGTACTACGGTAATTGCCACAAAGTCTTCAAGGGCCAGAGTTACGCCCTGGCGACGAAGATGGAATTTTCCTGTGTCAGGGTAGCGGAATTTCTCATTGTCATTAGTCAAAATAGAGATTTGGAAAATTTCTATCCATATAAAGTACTGGTCACAGGTACACCTATATATCTCTTACTTCAGATTAAATGTAGAGGTACGACAGGCGCATGTGACATTTACATGAATCGAAAGTCATGCATGCGCCCTAGGGTGTATCTCGATCAACCCTGTCCCGTCAGAATCTGAATAATTTCCAAAGTGTCAAACCATCCCCTTCTCCACCATGTTGCGTTTAAGCCACGCTTAAACAAACCGATTGACTAAATAGGGATTAATTAAGAGGGTTGATTTCGAAACAAAGGGTGCGCAGTCGATTCGCCCTCGCGCCCTTGCGTTACCACCCATGGGAATCACATATAGCTACATAGCTATACATACACGTAATACAGTTTGGCCATCAGTAAACTATACAGTTCGAAGGATATTCAGGCTTTCTAGGAGACTCCTTTCCGGTCGTCCTTGTACCATCCTTTTCATCCCTTAACCTCCATACCCCATGTACGAGGAGCGTCCAAGCCGCAGCAGCCACGAAATTGGCTACGAGTGATGACGACACCCCTTAACCCTCCATGGAACGCCAGACTTCTTTAGGGATGGTTACTTACATCTCGCGAGTCAAAGAAACAAGGGGTTGTTTCATCCAGGATGACTCGAGGCCAGGGGTGGATAGCGTCGTAGACACGCGCTGAAGCTAAGCAGACCACCGAGTAAACACAAAAGGATTTTCAAGGGGTTTAAATCGTGTCCCATGAAGAGGGTGGAACGGCAAGACCCTTGATGTCAAGCCCTCCCATTAAAAATGTTCACAATTACTCTTTTCATCCCCAATAGATCGACTGTGCTCCATATTAATCTGCATATTTAGATCGCCAGACCGATAGACACACTCTGGAGGAAACATAGACATTTCGAAATGGTTAGGATCCGATATTATCTCTATTGGACACGCCCAGTCACTACTCGTCAAGGATAATATTCCAGATGGTCTACATTCTAGTAGCAGGGATGCCGAGAATCGATTGGACTTCTATATTATTCGAAAGCTTCACCACGGATATAGTCATCCTTAATAAATAATAAGCCTGTACACGTATACCTTTTTAGTGCGGTTATCGAACCTTTATAATACGTATAAACGTACACGTCGAACGAGATGGTGGTACTGGGTGTTTCAAAATTTTCATACATGAATCATGCATGTATGTGCATTTTTGGATTAACTCGAAACACTAAGTTAGACTGTAAAAATCTAATCCGATCATTAGCATTGAAGATATTCTAGTTTAAAATTGACCAATCACGTATTAGCAGTCAACGACATGGACGAGTTTGAAAGTGTAAAGATAATTTGATATTCGACAATGAGAAATACGAATAGAATCTTAGGTATCTTTTTTTGTAAATACGTATACCAATGTCAAGTATGATTTGTCAATCGAGCGTCTTCGCGTAACGTGGCGTCAGACCCGTGTGCAGTATTTACAAAATCTGTGTCTACATACTTGGTAAGACGCGCAGCTTGGCTCAGAGTTACGAACGTTTCGAGAGCTTCCAGAAACGAAGGTACCTTTTTCCTATTCTTAAAGGGACCCTACTTTCGACTATCCATCTGGCTATGACGTTAGTCCATTGGGCCTTAGAATTCTTTGTCCTTTGGGCCTCAACGCGTTACGTTCGTACGTCTCTCCACGTCTGTCTGTCTTCCGTTCCAGGGAACCGTTCTTGGCGCGTTACGCGTTTCGAATATCGTTAAAGTCCCATCTCGAATTCTCGGAGCCACGTTAAATAAGTCTCGACGTTGTAGAAGGTGTATTTTTTTATTTTATATTTATTTATATATATATATATATCTCCCTCTCGTACGCTCAACTTTTCATTCTAGGAATATTTTCCTTCGCGCTCTCGACTCGATCCTCCATACGGATATCTGCGACTGCATCAACTGGTTTCTCGTACGCGTAATCGGTAGTAACTAAGTGAACAGTGAATCGGAACGGAAGTTGGGACCACGTCAGACCGGAAATGCCCTTTGGTATTACGTAAACCAGAGAGTGCGCTTCGTCGTGTATCTCGACCAAGTTCAGGCACACGTGACATAACTTCGATTCACGAGTATTAACGCGTTTCTAAATACAAAAAAAAAAGTGAATAAAAAGAATGTCGTTGAATGATATAAAAATAAAAAAAAAAGCATGTCACTTGACTGGAGGACAAAAGAACTCGATAATGCTTTATCTATGCTTATTGACTGTAGTGAAATAAACCTGAGAATGAATAGTCGTCGCAGTGACTGTCGTCATCGTCGTCACTGATAAATATACGATGACGGATCGAGTGCTCGTGCGGTGAAGAAGGAGACTGAAAAAATTCGTGGCACTTATCGTTAAAATAATAAATCCACCTAGAAATGGATGCCTCTCCGATCTCATCTCTATATAGTTAATGGACTTTATTCGGTTGGTGTGAGCATTAGAGGATAAACAGATAGATCAATAAATTAAGAAAACGTCGCGATAAATCCATCAGGATCTAGAGGGAGTTTCTCAATCCGCCCATCGTATAACATCCAGTACTCGCCGTAGGATAGTATAAGAGCGCCATTGATTTTCCTATGGGAAATGACTCGTGCACACTGTTCTATAGTCCATTGAGTTTCGGTGCAGCGATACGCCGCAGCAGTTAAGCCTCGCTGCCTATAGGATTCTACCTGGAGAAGTTCTGGGTCTGAGGCCCTGTAAAGCGTATGGGATAGGTGAAAGAAGGAACACGATGCATTCTGGTGGGTCCCTCAGGGAGCTCTGCTATCCTACGGGAAACCCGGATAGAAAAGGGACCCTCTCAGTCATCGGCACCCTTCTCGACGGTCACCCCTAAAACTCCTACGGTCCCTCAGCAGATCCTAGCTTACAGTCCCTATAGGCTACGTTAACGGGCCCCACGTTTTCTTTGGCTTTTCAGTCGTCCTCGGGCCTTGACTACGTGTACATATCGCAAGACTGACGTCAAGACGTTCGACTAGACGAAATCAAGAAAATAGACCTTTTCTTTTGGTGCCTGAAATTCTTTTAATTTATTTATGGTGTTTACAGTATGTGTATATAGTTATTTTTATCAATATTTATTTGGCAATGGACACATGCTCCTTGCTCGAATATTGCTTTGTGGACGATTCTAAGTGCTTTTGGATGATCAGTGACAATTTGAAGTAAGTTATCAGTGAGACTGGTTCGGGTGCGAATTGGCATTTCGTGTGTGAATAATTTAAGTGGGAAATACGAAATTCGAGATCTTGTTGATAATATTCATTAATTGGGCGAAACTAACGGGTTTTGGAGTGTTTCGTGCAATTTTTATTTTATTTTTCACCACTGCGCGACTGCAATGGCAAGCTACTTTGCTAGTGTGTATGCGTTCCTGCTGTGACACGTATGGTGCTTCGTTAAAACTTATGGAGTAGATAATATTCAGTGCTATAGTGATTAGACTAGGGAATTTTTTGTATCCTGATTTACTTATTGCTGTGCCTATAGTTTTGTGATACATATCTAAATGGTTGTGAGTTTCGTGTCTTGGATACATATCTGGAATTAGTTGAGAACGCTGGCAAGGATTACGTAGACAGAGAATTCTCTGTCCAGGAATATCATTAATTATCCGTGGTATGATTTCATAGTAAGTTTTCAAAAGAAAATAAAAAAAAATAATGAACCAATTCATTTAATTAAAACCCCAATTAAAAATTCACATAAATAATAAAACGGCGCTAAAAACCCTCACGAGTACACCGTTTTCCATTTCCTTTTGAATATATTTGCCAAGCTTCAATAAGTACTGATTCAACTGACGCACAATGCGCATGTATATTTTCACCACAAATAATCTAAAGGTCCGTTCATACAATGTCGATGTCATTACCGTATCAACAGGTACAAAAAATATGACCGTGAATTACATTAGTGGCGCCTTAAACCAATAAATGTCGACCTGCCCACGTTTCTCAGCTTTTTATTTCCTCCGCCAACTCAAGATATTCACGTGACTTATATAGTAAAAAAAAAAAAAACATGGACGAGTCTACCGCCGGATTTTCCGTACCATATTTAAGGAGTGCAGCTGCTCCGCTACTACTACTCTCTCTCTTTCTCTCTCTCTCTCTCTCTCTCTCCCGTCTCCTACCTCTCTGAAGCTCCCACTCTCTCCATCCCACCGTACACTTCAGTCCACAGCCTCTTCCTACGTCTTCCCGTCACAACGCTACCCAGCCGTTCCAACGTATAATCCCTGCCGCTCACTACGTTGATTTCCACGTGGCAGTACGAGATCTATGGCAAGAAAACAAAAAAAAAAAGCCACCAGGCATCTCGAGTGTTTATGCATTTTCGAAAATAGAAGCTATGTTTACGGGCCTATCGTCGGAGTTGTTTCTCTACCGCGCTGGCATACCCGGGTTGTCGTTCCTAGAGTTTCAGGGGACGCCATTTTTCTCGCATGTTTCATTATATTTCGTTCCAAGGAAGTCAGCAGTCACTTTCCTACGAAAAGCTTCGCGATACACTTAGCCAAGGCAACTGCACGACAGCTGTTAAACGTATGAGCGACAAGTTTACGGTGACTGATTATTTATTAGTTATTTTACAATTGCGCATGCGCAAACAATAAACGCATCTCGATAAGGTTATCTCGTTGCACTTTCCATTTTACCACGTGCGTACGTACACACTCTTCACGCACAATTTCATTCTTCGTACGCGCAAAACGAGAGTCCCACTCGAATGTCTGGATATGCGCAGAAGCTGGCGCGCATCTGCCTGGCCAAATAGCACTGGCATTCCCTTACTGGCCAGTGGCTGTAAATGTCCTTCGAGGCTGTCGAGCATCCTGGCGCTATTATCGCGCAATCCTGCCGCTATAACTATTTCCAGAAGAGTGCGGCGAGCGAATCGCCACTCGCCTAGTTAATTCAGCTTGATAGAAATCTTTATAGGGAGCTAGAGAGAACATTGCACTTGCTCGTAATTTGCCATTATGCTGCACTTTTCTTGCATCTCTTTTTTCTCTCTCTCTCTCTCTCCTTTTCCTTCTTGTACTCCTCTTAATCTACTTGTCTTTTCATCCGTTCGTCGAGATGGAATCGTACGTTCCAGGCTACAGGATGCGTAGGCTTCCATTGTATACGAAGAAAAAAAGAAAATACACTTTTATTCACATTTAAAGCAGTACTTCCATATCCTGCATAATATTACTGCATGCTAATGCAGACCAAGATTCGGCCTTGTGAAACTGCAATATTTTCATATATTAATTAAATCGGTTTCGTGCAGCAGTTACTGTTGTTGTTTTTTTTGTTTTTAATATATAGTAATAAGAAACCGCATGTCAATTCTCTTATTCCTATATAGCACACTGACAAAGACTCCCGATACCGTTCTCCAGCTGTTCTTCAGAGTTCTCCCGGTAGGAACTATATGCTACGGGTTAAGCACGCTACACGCCTGAAAGCCACAAGAAATTTCGAAGGATAATGAAAGCGAGCGGTCGTTACATTAAAAATGGATATCCGTGGCCTTAAGTGCACGTGGATTACGGTAATTTGGTTTCCGTAGAAGTTTTAGCTACGAGATCACGTGATTAATTAAATAATGAAAATTGAGAAAGAAGAGTCTTTGAAATATCCTAATGACAAAAATCGAAGTCATTAGTCAATATAAACAATAGAAGCGAAGACAAATAACTTTCAATACAACGAATAATCGATGCATCGAATCTCGTTGGTTAGATTCCCATCGACATTGACCTAACCTAACCCAATCTAACGGCAAGAGAAAATGAAATCGCATTGTACTTTCGTAATCCAGAAGCGACAATGAACTTGAACGGAAGTATTCACGGCTAGCAGAATGCTGATTGAGGTTCCGGCAATGTCCCGAAACTCCGAGAGTAATGACACCGCACTCTCTTCTTGTGTCCTTCTATTTCTTCATCGTCGTTTCTCACTCGCTCACTCTCTCTCTCTCTCTCTCTCTCTCTCTTTCTTTATCTCGTTCGCTCCTGCTGTCCCATAACATCGTTTCTCTTCGTCGGACATCTCTGTTTTACTTTCGTCCTGCTCGCACGCTCACTCTTGCCGAGTGTTTCGAGTTCGGGACAAGGTTAGTGTGCCGGTCGACACACTTGGTTTAACAACTCACACTGCTGCCCTGCGGAACATACCGCATCACCATCGAATAGTTTCAGAAGCAATACGTTCCGCAGTCCGTATCATTGTTATATCATCTGCGAACGTTTGTTTTCTATTCGATTGAAAATTATTATTGCTTTACGCTTACGCAAAGCTGTTGTTACTTTTGTATATAATCAGGTGGGTTGTGGTACAATGAAGTGACATACGGGAACATGGAGGATTGTATAAAATACAAATTATATATTTAGTAAAAAAGAAAAAAGAATAATAATTTCAAGAGTTACCATTCACTACGTGCCTTTATTTTGTAGCGTTGACAACGATTCGAATCTGACGATTAGTTTGTGGCAAGGAACGTAAAATGAAAATTATAACAAAGATGGCGTCCGTCGAGGCGCGGTCAATTTCAAGTGCGAGCAGCCCTGCGATGCTCGTGCCTCCGTTATACTGTATATTATGACAGTTCCGTGAAAGTAACAGTAGTCGGAGCGAGCGTCGCGCATATGTAGTTAAAGTTGTGAGTGCGCTGACTGCGGGACGTCAAACTGTTATCATTTGCATATACAGTCTTTCTTTAAACGCGATTTGCATCGCCGCCACTGTAACGGGGGCTTTTCATTAGCAGCGCCGCGGTGCGCGCATGCGCCGTAGCACGTAGCGAAGTTGCGCGCGCACGTCACCAGAGGGTGCGTGGCGCGTCCCTTTCGGAATGTTGCTCTCTCGTTTCACGGGCGATTACCTGCCCGCGTTTTGTAACTCACCGGCCACTTTTCTTAATTAATGCTAATTGGAGCGAAAGAGAGAGACAGAGACGACTTAGGTTAGCTGCAAACTTGCGATTCCGCCTTTACGTCGCGCCAGACTGCCCGGAGACTTTTTATTATCTCTAACGCTCATACGTTATACATATATATTACCAGTTACGTATATTCTTATCAGAACAAAAAAAAACTGCGATTTCATTAAATCTAGCTGTTATAAAAATAATATTTCGTGACACTCACAATGCCTCTGATATTTCCTACCGTGATCGTCCATCGTGTTTTACATTTTATTAACCTGCGAATTGTCGCCTGGGCTATCTCAGAACTCCTTCCCTCCCCAAGCTTAATGCTTCTTAAATGGAAAAATAAAATTGCGCGACAGTTCCCCGGTTAATAAATAATAACAAACAGTACTCAGCGTGTCACCGTGTGGTACGAGGACTGATCGTGAAGACCATTAGTCATTGGCAGTTTACATGTAGCAGGATTTATACGCGTCATGAAGTTTTACTCGTGAGGAACTCATCGTGTAATAGAGGGTTGCGATATAGAGGGCAAATATTCGCATGCAGCAAACGATAGTTTTACGATTAAACGCTTACGAAGGATTCGGCCATTAGCCTCGCGTAGAAATATTCAAATCGTCCTTAATGGCGTCGTAACACGCAACACTCTCGAGCCGAGACCCTGTAACGTTACGAAATTCATTTTTCTTTCTCGACCATACTTCACGTGTACTAAACCCTCGCATGCATACACGTACTGCATACGTCACTGCAATATATATATATATATACACTCTCCTTGCAATTCCTAGAGACATTCTTGGCTGTGTTACACATAACAGCCGCATGGACCGACTGACTTATGGGAAACGTGTATTTTCATGAAAATAATAATAACATTAAGCAACTGTGAGACATTTAATGGCTTCGTGACTCGATACCAGTAGTCACGTTTGTATTATACAAAACATTAATCTCAAGCAATTGTACAGTTTTCTTTTTCATCTTCTCTCATGCTTTTCGAGCATTTCGATTTTACGGGAGAAAATAGAGAATAAAGGAAAGAAGATTTTGCCAATTCCGGTTTTGCCTTGGAGACACGATAAATAAGTCCAGCCTCTCTCGACGTTCAGTGCCAACTGTAAGTAAGAGAAGTCGCGATGTCATATACGACTTTACACGACTTCCCACGAGTTTACACGAGTTCGCGGTAGAAGCACAGGTGGGTAACGGTTATTCGTCGAAAGTGAGAACGTATTTACCCTTCCACTTCCACGATACCTTACCCCCCTCCCAACTTCACCTACTATCTCTCTCTCTCTCTCTCTCATACATTACAGTCAGTACGTGAAAAAATAATTCATAGCGCATTTAACAGATATTTTTTTGTAATTTGCCAATTTTTATTAAATATTTTAATAATTCCTATGTACCGTTCGACTACCGAAACTTTGAAAAGACAAGATACGAATAATTAACCGTTGTGAGTTGACAACTCGACTCTCCGAAGGTTGCGAAGGAACTGTTGCGAAAGGCGGAAATGGAATGAAGGTAGAACCGAAGGGCTGATATATTAGGGAAAGAGGGGAGGTAACATCCAAGCACTTACCGATCGACAGGTTTCAGCTTTCAGAAAAGGAACCAAAAGGGAATATGTATTCCCTTTTGTGCGTAGTCCCTTGCGCCAGCAGGAAGTGGCAAGTACGGTACGATATAAAACGTCTCGGAGAGACAGGAAATCGTGGAAAAGTCCTGTCAATCATTTGGGACATCGATGTCAGGAGATTCTTTTTCTTTTTTGATATACAGAAAAGCGGACCCCTGGTTCGTTTATGACCTTTGGGGTGACTCGATGCCGTTGCTGGCTCCCTCTTTTAATTTTTTATTCTCTCGCTGGTAACCATATATATGTATATACTCTGTAATAAGCATACATTACGCAACACCCGTCGAGTAAAACTTTTTAAAATTCTCATACCTATCTCAGCAAGTATTATTTTGACTCTCGTCAAGAGGCGACAAAGAGAAACGAAAGAAGAGAAATTCCTCCGAGTGAATATAGCTGTGGACCAAGCAGGAGGCTGCTGCGCGTAGAAAAAGAACGAAGAAGAGGAAGATTCTCCCCCTCGAGAGCAGAGGATGGTGATGGTGCAGTAAAGAGTCGATGTTCTAAGTATAGGAAATAGCCATGGCGGCCTGTTGCAAGTAGTCCCTGGCTGGAACTTCGAAACCGAATACTAGTTCCCAGACGCTAACTATTTAGAATATAGCCTAACAAGCTATACTCTATACTCATTAACTGAGCCAGAAACCATGATCGTGACCAAGGGACTGATTATAATTTTTGTAGTTGTTAATTAAAAAAAAAATTCAATATTCACGTCAAACGCTCTTGTTAGTCGATTTTCGTTGATTCCGATGATTGCGTCAATTTTTTTTTTTTTTCATTTTCTCTTATACTCAAGGTGGGGAAGGCTCATCGATAATCGATGGGAAATTACGGGCTTCCAATTAATCGTACAAATTGAACCGGGTGCCCGGTGTACGCCTATGTTACGCGCGGGGACGATATACAACGTTCTAATAATGGCGAACTGCTGCCGCTATAGTCCAGGCCGTTTTCGATAGGAACAGAAACGCGTTTCCATTTAAGCGAACGGGGATGCCCCGTATAAATACACTGTAATTGCGGGTTTTCGTATGATCGTAAAATCTCTCGGACACGCATCGATTGTGGCGCCACCTGCAAAACTTTGACATCCCTTAACGCTAGTGAATTTTTATCCGGATGTTATGACTGAAATCTTTGTGTAAGTCCTAGGGAATTTTTTGGTTGCGCATACTTGCTGCAACTTTTGAGTTTTAAATTCAATGTAAATAGTCGGCTTTATATTTTGTTATCGATATTCCTATGTGTATACACGTGTATCGGGAATAACTGTGCCACTGGATATCGCTTAGTAACTCATGCCCAGGGCAATGATAATGTGTAATGCAGAGACTGGTCTTATGTACGGAGCCTAAATACCGCGTAATTGCAAGATCATAATCGTAAAGAGTCGAGTTACGCATATGCGTAACACGCCCCTTGTTACGTGGGTCTTCCTCTTTACCCAAGGATTCCTCGAGGCCACGATCGGCTCGTTACGATCCCGCTTTTTAAACAAACAACTTTTTCTTTTTTCTACCTCATTACTCAAACCCCTTTGAGTACCCCTTGTGAATCTCCTGTGCACACGTGCGCTTGCGCAACATTCAAAATTATGAAATAAAAATGGACTTTTTTTTAAGAATTTTTTTTTCACCTATTCTCTTCGACAAGTGCACGACTTGTATCTTGATGAAAAATAAAATTATGTTTTTAAGTTTGGCCTAATAATGTCTTCTGCTAATTGCGACGATTTTATGGAATTTTTTTATGAGGGAGGAAGGGACGTCGCTCATCACAGTCTTTCTCTCAGGGTGGATATATATGGTCTGTTCGCGTGACCTGGAGCGAGTAGAGCGAAGTATAGGTCAGTTACGTGGTCAGTTCGTGTTCTTGTCAACCCCCGAGCAACAACCCTTCCCTAGGATGCCGGCCAAATCATAATCTGCCCTCGATCTGATGCGACACAACCCTCGCTTGTATGAACGCGCGAGCGCGCGAACTAGAGAGAGAGAGAGAGAGAGAGTCACCCTATATCCTTGCCACCCTTTAACTCACTTCCCTTGCTGCGCCCCTCAACCTCCTTTCAGCCCCACTAGCTTCTCTGGACGCTCTGTGTAATTTTCATTGGGGAGTAGCGAACCTGGGATAGTAACTGTCGACAAGAGCCTTTTTTTGCCCCTATGAGAAGCAATCTTTTAAACTAGGCTTTCAAAAATTTCCGTGAGGGTCGCCACTACGGATTTCCTCGAGGAGCAGAACTCGAATTTCCGTAAAAAAATTACCTGGATTATCTGAAACCTTTCGACCTAATGAATTTCGCTATATTACATACAGATTATAATAAACGAGACACGCCCAATTAAAATGAATAATTAATTTGACCTCGATTGTAGTCATAAAGAAAGATGGCCGACGTCTAAGCCTAATGGTGTCACCAGAATAGACTCTTAAAGAGGTTCATTCCAGAAATGAGGCATGAGACTGAGAGAGAGAGAGAGAAGATAGTACATGAAAAATAATGAAAAACAGTCGAGAGGTTAAAAAAAAAAGTATTTAAGCACGAGCTCCGACGGTGATCGTCCCGACGCTGTTATGGTGGACCTGCGCCGTTGTCTAGGACGCTCACGCTGTGAATATAACTTTAGGTATTTAGGTGAGCATGCATTTCCGCTCCGGAGAGTCTTTCACGAGTGCGAAAAGGATGGACAATACGGACTGACTCTCTGCTTACTTGTTCGCTGCGAGTCGGACGAAGAAAAAGGAGAGAAAGAGAGAGTGGCATTGCGTGTCTAATAGAGAAAGGGAGTAAGTCATTGTACAGTGGTAACACAAGAGAGACAAAATGACTGGCTATATTCCCTTATAGCTATACGGAATAATAGAGGCGTGCATGGGCTGAGCTTCGGTCCATTGCCACTACGCGGCGCTACCAACAAGGTTCTAAACCAGACGCTCCTTCTTTCGAAACTATTAGATCTATAATGATTCCATGGCTAAATAATGAATTCTCCAACGTATTAAATAATCGATAAAAGAACTCTGTGCTCATTATCTGTCCATGTATCTTATCAGAATTGTAGGGACTATGTGAATAAAAACATTTCGTGCACTCATAGCGCGACGTGACCTTAAAAGATGGCCTCTCTAAATTACTCTTACAAATCATATATGATGCAGTGTTTTGCAAGGCCGTATACTTTTTTTTTTTACTTTGCTTTCACCGTATAGAATGGGTATATGTAAATTCTTATATTCTGTGCAAAAATTCGTTATCAGTATCGTCAGATTGTATCCAAGTATTCGTTAACGTTAGGGTGAATTTTGCATGTAGGATGAGGTCATTGACTTCATCATGATAAAATCGTATAAAGTTTTCCGGCACAATGGCTCTCATTCAATACGCAGACGTTAACGGCGCTGCGCAACGACAGCTCGTTGCGTAAACATGACGGAATCGAAGATAGGGAAAGGTCAGTGTCTTCGCGATGCTTCGTTTACGACTCTTGTCGCTGAACAGTTACGGGACTTTAGGTTTATCCTAGCTTGGAAAAGGATACTAGATTTTATCGGTATAACGCATTGCCGTAGTTGGCTGTGAAACTAAAAGGATATGCGGGACAGCAATAGGGAAGAATGTTGAGAAATGGAGATGATGAATACTGATAGTTATACGTAGTACCTTTTTGCCATAGGCTGATACGACGCCTTTTGGGTCATAAAAATTGGCACTCTTTTTTTTTTTCCATTCAGGCTTACTTCGTACTGTATTTTGGGTCTTCTAATACTCCTTGATTATTTGAGGTTGTTTTTGTTCCTTTCCCTCTTTTATTTCCCTTTTTTTTTTTGGAAACTACCAAATAACGCGGTAGAACCAACTCCGAGAATCCCAAAGCGACGAGCAATTGGCAATGTCTGGCCTGTAATTAGGTTTCAGCTGGTGGTAATATCATTACTTGGTAAGCATGCAATTTCCACCAGTCTCATTTAGTCGGATGGTCCCGGGCTAGTTTTATTAGCGTTGCATCAAGGGACCAGGATAACCCCTCGACACGACCGCTCAGGATATATAATATTAAAAAAAAATGTCAATATAATTTGAACGATATGAAAGATAAATTTGTTTTTGTTTATAGTGGAGTAGCTGTATCCTGTGGCGAGTGCAGTAGCAGCAGTACCAGCGACATAACGGAGCCCGGATCACCTTGTAGCACCAGCAGCGACGAAGGTCTTGGTATACGAGGAACAGCACCAAGTCCACTTCCGTCCCTGCCCAAGCTGGCGCCACCCACGCCCCAAGTTCACAGTGGCCCCAGGCCCCAATGGCCTTGGACACCGCCACTGGCCACTACTGCCTGCTCCACCTACAAGAGGCTTAAGAGTGAACCACAGGTAGGTACTCTGCCAAGGGCTGGAGCCGCTGACCCTACCGTGAGGAGTAAATCCTCTGGGGTCAAAGGTCACCACGAAACCCAGGGCAAAATCACCGAGTACTTCAAAACACAGGTCAAACCTCAGCAGCCCAAGGTATGTGTTTATTCTGAATCATAAGATCTTGACATTTCTATAGTGCAGGTCAAGGTCAGGGATAACCAGTTTTCTTCTTATATTTTAGAGCAAAAAAACCAGTGACATGTCAGTACTGGTAGCTAAGAGTTCACCGGAGTTTCGACGACCTCCGACTGTACAGAGGAACAAGGGTGGTCTGGCCAAGTACCTAGGTGCTGTATCACCGAACAGTCGGCCAAACGATTGGGAGGTGCGAACCCTGACGATGTCGCCACCCCCTTCAAAGAAGCCACCGGTGATAGTGCCCAGGGCAAACATTAATATGGAGAAGCTGCCTAAGCCCGTGCCCAGTCTGCCGATCTCAAACGACGTCCTCTCGACGCTTCCTACTGTGAAGATATCCTCCCTTAGACTGCCATCGGATGCGAGTCCTAGTGAAAAGGGTAGCTCACCCCCGGCGACTCCTACGCCCTCTTTAGCCGGCGAGCCAATAACTCTTGACTTCGAGGACAGCGTCCACATTAAACCCATTGTCAACGAGAACAATAATTTCACCACGACACTACTTGCCACGAGGACCACGAACGACTTACTATCTAGGCTGATCGCACCTGTTCCGCAGGAAATTAAAATCAAGGACTCTCAAGATGATACCAAGGGTGAACCTAAGGCGCCACTGTCGCCTATACTTTCCGCCCCAACGACCATTCGGTTTCCGGCTCAGGCACGTGAAAAACATAGATCCCAGGGTACAGACAGTGGCATCTGTCGGTGGGATAAGTGCGATGCTAGCTTTGAGTCGAGTAGTGGTCTACTGGAACACTTACAGGTGGGTCAACTTGTACCAGAAAATTCTTCTTGAGGAAGGCTCTGCTGATATCGTTACAACGTACTGTCTCTTTCACTTTCAGTCAGCTCATATCAATACACAGACTGGAGGTGACAACTTCGTATGCCATTGGCAAGGCTGCAAGGTCCATGGAAGAACATCCTGCTCCCGTAGATGGCTCGAGAGACACGTCCTGTCTCATGGTGGAAATAAACCCTTCAGATGCATCGTCGACGGTTGTGGCAGTAGATTTAGTTCACAGGTATACCGCGTCTCCATATTAGATCCATTTACGATGTCGTGGACCACTTCGTGATTCTTATTGTCATCCTTGAAGACGCACAGGACGTCCTCTTTCTTGATGTTTACAAACCTTAGAAGGATTCGCTCGTCTTGTCGTCCATTTACGAATATGTCTACCCTACCCTCCTGACTTCACCAGGACGTGTTGAACAGAGGATGGAACCGTTTGACGTACATCGAAATAATTCTTGGATAAAAACACGTCACCAATGATATTGCGTACCTAGGTCCACTCTTCGAATTTTCGTTATCATATGACCAAAGCGTGGAACGCATAAGAACTTCGATGACCTCTTTCGTATCTGCAGAAATATTTTCTATGAAATCCTTGTTCGTCGTTTTAGATCTACTTGAGTTTGAGTTATTGTGTTTCTTATTCCATTCTTAGAAAAAGTTATAAATCCTGAATTCATTCTTGATTCCTATAACGTTACAAGTGCTGTAGTTTGATTCCGTCTTGTTCCTTTTCTTATAATCATTCTTATAATCGTCGATCATCTCTAAACATCTTGATCATCCGATCATCCTCAGCTAGATAATAAACTAATCACTTTCTCTTCACCTCCACGCGCTAACAACTCCTGTCGGCTGACCTCGTTGGACTATTTTGGTGTCGTATCTTTTTTCTACCAGTTTCTGTGAAGCTGGGTAATGTATTTTACTTTGAATCCTCAGAAAGGAGAACCAATCTTCGTTCACGGATATCGGTTGAGATTTAAAGAGATTGCCTTATGTAGATATGATGGTCACTTAGGGTTTCATAGTTTCCTGTTACTGTCCGATGATCAAGGATCCACAATGGGAAATCGTAGCTTTCAGAGTAAGGGAAGATGAAAAAAATAAAAATAAAAATGTCTTTTATCTGAACCGTTCGCCGATACAATTTCTCGTGTTGTTCAACTTTAAGTTTGCATCGATGTTGAGACTTCAATGCTGTGATTATTTAATATGTTAACGTCGTAACGGTTCTGACACTTCAGGATTCTCCGTCGATCAAAGTAAACTAAATGTTGGATACACGACTATCACGCATATCGTCATAATCGTCTCACGAGATGATATGGGTATTTTCCATTGACAGCTGCAATCGAGCCTCCCCTATCCACCCTTTCGAATATTCTCGAATCAGATCGTTGTGAATGTGTGAAATTCTTGTGGTGGTTGAAGAATTCCTGTAATATATTACAACTGTTGTGGTCTTGCACAATTTTAGTGATATCGTACGAATCTCGTGGTATAGTATAAATGCTGCAATTTTTAATAACTTTTGTGAATGATTTTTGTGGTTGTGTAAAATTCTGGTTATCGACTAATATCCTTGAGGCAGAATAAAAATTTTGGTAATGGTACCCAGTCGTGTGCTTGACGACTGTGATTCACTTTGGTGGCTCTTGGCATTCGGAATCTGGTCGCTTGATGAATCATATTTTTGAGTAAATGTCGTTTCAACCGGAAGTGATTAATTTTGAAGCTACCCGTAATACCCAAGCAAAGCTCTCTCTGGAAAGTGCCTGAGCTCTCAATATTTACATATTCTCTTGTGATCGGATTCACAGACCGCCTTGGAGAGGCATGTGAATGGCCACTTCAATCAGCCCGAGACAAGTAGCAGTAGCAGCAGAAGAAGCTGTGAAAATGGTGGAAAGCTCGTTAGAAGAAATGGCAAAAGGCTCAGATACAGAAGACAACCATGGTCTGGTTAGTATTGCATCTCAGTAGGATATTCAAATACGTTGAGTTCCTTTTTTTAAGTTATTAAATAAAAAAAAATGGCAATCTTAATAAGGAATATCTTTTCTTCTTTACAACAGCAAGACTATTCGATTACTTTGATACGGGAGTAATGGAGGGTCTGCAGCACAGGCTACTCGAGTTAGCCCAAACGAGAACGCAAGGAAGACTGGCCGAGACTCCAGGAAACTCGATGGCCCTAACTAGTCAAGTGAGTAGTAGCGACATTTGCGAACCTACTCGGAATATAAATAATTACGCAATTAAAAATAATTCTCTATCAATGAATAATAAACTTATTTATATCCACTAGGTTTTAGCACGAAGAGTAGAACTGGACGGCAAGACAAAAGTGCTATTACGATGGTACCCTCAAGACATGTATGTATAAATAATTTTGAAAAAATGATCACTTACCCAAGAAGATGGCATGAAATGTAAAATCAATGAATAAATAATAATAATAATAATAATTTCAGTGCCCCGGACGAATGGGTCCTGGAGTCAGAAGTACAAAGCACAAAGCATGTAGGCATTCGTAAGGTGGCTTCTTCCTTGCCAGACGAAGTGAGCCTCGCTCTCTATCCGGCTCTCAACGATGACCGTCCTTCACAGACACGGACAAAGCAGCGCCGGAAACCGGTGAAGAACTCGTGATATCAGACATCCGGTACGTTCGCGAGTACATGAGAGAAACTATCCCACGACACGTCTGTTACGCGACGAGAGTTCACGTTTATACGGGTAATGGACAAAACTAACAAAGGATCAAACGGAAGACCAGGAAGATGACCAAGATTGGCGCATGGATCGTCAAACTATTCAGCAGGTGATAAGAGTCGACCTTAATCTGTACAGAACGGACAGAAGCAACGTGTTGTTGTTAGCAGTACGATAACAGTATAGAGGATGATGATGAGCATCGGCAAGAGAAGAGAGAAGAGAAGCATTGAGAAAAGAAATAGGGAAAAGAAGAGAAGAGGACAAAGGACTGAGAATGACGTGGGAAACGTACCCGGAGTAATAATAAGGTCAAGGCGAAGGGTAATAATGGAGGAAGTTCCGAGAGGATTGTAAAATTGTCACGCACCTTATATAATACCCTTAATTTATTTAGCCTAATCTATTATCTGTCGGTTAAAGGATTGTAGGTGAATGAAGGATCGTTCATTCTCGCCATACTAAGCAGGCCGGAAGTTGACTGGTTATATGTATGTCTTAAGGTGCTACCGGAAGGGCCGTAGATTCGAGTCAAAAAAAAAAAAAGAAAGTGCCTCACCGTGGATGTTTCACTAACAGATAAAAATGATGAAGATGCCAATATAATCGAGATGAGTTGGAGAAGGTTCATGAAACGGGAAGGTCAGGGCGCGCAAGAGAGAGAGAGAGAGAGAGAGAAAGAGAGAATACAAGATATTCAATGAAGAAATCTATAAGATAACTTATTACCAATTAATTAACTGTTAAATGTTAGTTAATGATTATAAGGAGATAATCACTCTGGTGGCCTTAGGAATCAATTAATATCTAATGTCGAATCTACTTGGCAATTCCGGTGGTGCCAAGAGCGGCGGATACGCATCCTCTGGCCTTAACGCTGAAAACAAAAAAAATTCGACGAGAATTTCTTTGATCTTTGACCTCGTTCCTTGACCTTCGCTCGGTGTAAGATACAAAAGCGCACGTGGGCGTGCGCATCCCGCCGAACGAGTATCGCCAATATACATATAAATATATTAATACATATGTGTATATATATATCGGAAGTATGGTGTGAATACAGTATAGTGTGCGTCATGCCGAAATTTTAAACAGAGAAAACGTGGATCGTTTGTATTTGTTCGCCGTCGTATTTGCCTTCGCTAAAGGGGGTTGACAGTCTCAGAATTTATAATCGTCATTCTTTCATAATCAACTTCAAAGGGAAACAGTTATCATCGAATGATAACATCGAGTACTGCTAATCGCGAACAGACTCTGAATTCCATCAACGACTCATCGACGACGCACCTTTTCTTTTTATAGCAATTTTTTGAAACGCGCGCTTCGTTCAAAGCAATATACAAAGAAACTGATGGTAAAGGACTTGCTATACTTGGCCGGGAAACGTTCGAATTTCTCGAAACTTCTCTGAAATTATTTGAAGATTCATTTTAATAAATGCAGAGAAGCTTTTTTTTATTAATAAAATATCAACGAACGACTTTCGGCCAATCGCGTTGCAGACTAGAGACAGTTCGTACGGAAGATTTTATTTTCATCACTTAAAATCGCACCTAGCACGGCCACCATTTTAAATCGAAATTTTTTGAAAATTTTCTTTTTCTATTTTATGTTCTTTATGGCTACCATTGACTCTAGTGTCTTTTTTTTTATTCAATTTTTTTACTCTGTACATCCGCGTATTTGTTACGAGATTAGGGTGATTCTACATAATATAGATATAATGATTTTAATAGAAGTGTCTCTTCACTGGATATCACGCATGTGTTGGCCATGCTGTGCGATTTTATATATATATATATCCACTCTTGATATGAGCTGTTGCCCCCCGGAAAAGGGATAAAATATAAAGGCTGTGTTACACTTTCCACTGCGCGTAGAGCTTTAAAAGAATGATGAGTAAGCAAGAAGAGGGATGAAAGGAGTATGCAAACGCGTCTGAGATTGTCAGGTATAGAATTGATGAACTGAACACCAAGAGAATCGTAAAAATCAAAATACAATGGGAATGCAGGTTCTTTGTCGTGTTTTTGAAAACGTTAAGATCCTCGACTAGTCGATCGCTCTATTAAACAAAAAAAATTCATTTTTCCAAAAATATCCATAATAATAACGCGTTTTTTTTTTTCATTTTGGAGAACACGACATTCGAACCTGCTTAAGCACGAACGAAAACATACCAGAAGGCGAACGCGATGCAAAAAAAATGACAGCGAACAGTAGGACGACGAAGGCTGGTGGAGAGTAAATGGAGAAAATTGGAATATGTACGTTGTAAATGTTAAAGGCGGGAAAAAAGAAAACGCATCGACGTTTTCGATTGGCCGTAAGGAAGGAAAAGCCGGGTCTACAGCCCCAACGACGCGTCTATAAATATAGTAAATAAGGTCAAATAAGGGATATAAAGATACACACACACACACACAAAAAAAGCCAGACAAAAACACGTGCGCTTGCACGTAAACACAAAAACATATATACACATGTGAAAACATAGAGACACACACCAGCTAAGAAACACTGCCAATATGTGTAATTAAGAGTTTTTAGGTTAATTAATGAATTATTATTAATTACGATTTATTCTGTAACCACTAGATCTCTAGATTCGCCAATGCCTATATTACCCGCGTCATCGCGCACCGCTCTACGTTTATCCCTTTTCTTATATTATCTTTCATGTTTTTCCAGCTTCTCTTGTCTCTTTATTTTGTTTTCATCGTAACCACCCTTGACGTCATCGTCCACGTGCAAAAATACGTTTTTTCTTTTCTCACCGAGTCAGGGATCTCGGCAGAAGATACCCCGCCGTGCGCTCTAGTATCGTCATCCCTGTTAGTAGATTTGTACTAGCCTGGCCTTCTTCTCCTTCATCTCATAGATCAGGTGCGCATTGTCCCGGGTAAGATGGCACGTCTGTAAATAATTAGACGAATTATCCGAAGAGTGGGAGTTCTGGACGTTCACGAGTGGCCGCGCGTCTGCGAAATCACAAGGGCCTACGCGTAGTGTCTAAAGATACACGGTTGCGAACCCTTATGTAATTATTATTATTAGCGAAAACGGAGATGACGACCGTGACGAAGGGCACCTATGTATTACGTAAGGGCGCATGCGAGTAACGAGCTGCTTGCGAAGGGAACCGTGATTTTTTATTTTTTTTATTTTTTATTTTCTCTTCAAGGAACGTAACGAGGAATGACAATTGTGTGTGTCGAGCGTCGATCGTTGGAGAAGGAGTGAAAAGGAGAGGGAAGAAAGTAACGAGAGAAGAAAAGGGGGCAAAGAGACTCGCGAAGGAAACATAACGACAGAGAAAACACGATAGTGGAGAATAAGATGAGATTTAGAAGGAAAGGAAAAAAAAAAAGAATGAAAGAAAACTCAACACTGCCAAATATCACTGCCGGGTATTGCGTATTTAGGACTATATCGATTTATCTTTGTTTTTATTTTTTATTCGTTTTGTACTTTAATTTAAAAAAAAAAAAAAAATCTCTCGCCTCGTCCAACGAGAAATTTCATTTTTATTTCTCCCAATTTCGTCTCTCTGATGTTTCCTTCGTTAAATGTGCGCGCGCTTAACGATCGCGATCGCGCGTGATAACGAAATCGATCGTCGCCAATTCTGCGTGCATCGCTTATAATATTAGACTTTATCTTTTCCTTTGTACGACATTTCCATTTCTTTTCTTCTGTCAATCGTCAGCGAATCTCTCTCTCTCTCTTTATCTTTGCTCCTTCATCGACCACGCATCACCGTGTCGTCATCTCCGACGTTGCGCCATTTCGCGTCACGTCCCTCCTGACTCGTTTACTCGCCTTTTTTTTTTTTTTTTGTTTTTTAATTCCCACGAAAACTGCCAATCATTGAACGGCCACTGCCACGAAACGTAGATAAGTAAAGTAGCGTGATTAAATTTATTATCATTATCATCGTGCGCGACTCGCAATTCAGTCTCGTTTTAAGGATTTCATTAGCCATTGTTTTTAAGGACTATTAATTTCTTCATAATTTCATCTTACGTCATCCCGCACTTCGGGCTTCTCAATCGTCTCATTCGCTTACACGAAAAAGTCACTCCAATCGATTATACTGTATATCACGAATATACTTTTTGTATATTCGTGCGAACAAACGCGTTTCGCTTCGCAGGACAAAGAAAAGGACGTAAATCAATGATATAGAAAAAGATCGAAATTCTTTTATTCGTATTTTTTTTTTCGCCCTACCGAAGTATCATCAGTGCCATAAGCATACTTTTCGCACAGTTTGAACTTTTCGTGGCGCTTACGAATTACGAGGGTTTATTGTCTATTTATTTTTTTCTTTCTTTATCCTGTATACGCGCAATTTGCAATTATCCTGCTTACTTTTGAATTCATGTAATAACGTATTTTTAAGCCAACAATATTTGTTCCTGTATACCGACGCGTTAATTTAACATCGGTTGCGTAGAAATCAGGCCTCTGCGAGCCACCGTGGGACCAATAGATTACGTTTAATTAATAATCAATCACAGGGCTTTACTACGCGAGTCCGATTATCCATTGTTCAGTCAGATTATTGTTTGTATGGTTATTAGCAAGAAACTTTGTCTTTGCTCTCGATAGCCGTGTCGTTAAACAATTTTAGTGGACAGACCCCTCGTCAATTCGTTTGCGCTTGATCTCGAGGAATGAGCGACAACAACAGCAACAACAACAAGAAAGACAGTAACGACTAACAGTATAGCTAAGGATTAATGTTAATTTTACGTTGATAACGTATTGTTATACAACTAAAATTTATGTATACTACGAGCGCACCCGAGTACCACGCTAGAGACTGATTAAATATGTTTCGATTAAAATTTACGTTAAAATTAGGACAATTTTTTTTTCTTCTGTACTTTCTCACGGGTGTTCGTTTCGTTAGTTTTTTTTTTTTTTTTTAAATTAGCTTCCACTTTTTTATGTTACGTCTAATTAACGTTGTCGATGTTGTTGCCATTGTCATCCTTTTGCCTCCCCATTTCATTATTATTCGTTAATGGGGAATGCATGTTTTTCTAACAGGACACACAGCACACACACGTTACACAAGAAACAGACATGCAGTGCGGTCCGATCGAAAAAAATAAAAAATAAAATAATTCCCACCATTATCCTAGATCGTAAGAATACTTTTCCATTTTAATTGATAATTTGAATTTTTGTCTTTCTTTGAACTTCCTTTTTGTATTTTCTAATTCATTTTTTTCTTTTCTTACGAATACTGCGACTGGACCAATACCCGCGAAGACTGTCGCGTCCCTTTATTAATTACTACATTTCGTTAATAATTGCGAGCGTCTACGCGTTTATACTATATTAACGTTACCGCTTTTTACCTGTTGTAGTGGAAAAAGTGTAGAAAAAAAAAAAAAGAAAAAACTAGAGATACTCTTATCAACAATTTCGTTGGGAGTTCGCGCAGTGCCGGATAATTACTTTTAATTTTGTGATCCCTTGTAAATTTATAATTAAATCTTGAGATCTGTCTGATCGGACATGTTGCGTTGCATTTCTCACGAATCCTGCGAGAACGTGTTTCATTTATTGATTACGACATACGATAATAAGGAAGCGAAGGAAAGAGAAGGAATATAAAGAGAATAAGATGACACTTGTGAAAATTCTTTTCTTGTTTCCTTTCCTTTTTCTCTCTCTCTCTCTCTCTCTCTTTTAAATGTTATTTTCTTTTTGCACTCTTCCTGTTCCTCTCTCGTGCAAACCAAGATAAAAACTGATCCCTCCTATAGAGTAACGAGCGCGCGTGCGCATGCGCATGCGCGTGTAACGCTTCGAGCGGTCCAATTCTTCGCGAACATTCGTAAGACAGTATAAAGATTCTTCGTCATGTAAGAAGTAGCGGTGCCGAAGGAGAGAAGCACGCAAAGAAAAGAAGAAATAAAGAAAATTATAAGAATGGTACAACATTACGTTAGTTCTATTTCAATCGTCCCGGATTTGCCAAAATGCCATTAACGAATCGTGGGAGAATAAACGAATTGAAGGAAGATGCAGGCCGATACGAAAACAAAAAAAATTCTTATCGCAACGTCAAAACAAAGAAATTTTTTCCTCTCCCTTTTCCTTCGACTTGTCAAGCTCCTCGAATAACCCTGTTTTATCAATATTTTTCTTTTTTCGTTTCCGATGATGACGCAACTTTAAAAAAAAAGTTACCGTTCACGAAATGCATTTTTTTAATACCCGACGATCGACTGTACTCGTGCACTACATGTCAATAAAAAAAAAAAAAAAAAAACAAGCACACGTTTACACACGCTGAAACACTTGATACAACATGTACAGAAACAAATACAAATTTTCTTTATTAATTCCTGCACTTTAGTGAGATTAGGAAGAAAGAGATAAAGAAAGACGAGAATAGGGTGATAAGATGTAATACAAATAAAAATAATAACGATACTGATAATAATATTATTATTAAAACTCACGAACGAAATAAAAACGAGACCACATTTCAAATGGAGACGTTGGATCTTGTAGGGAAGTTTTTCTAGGGAATTTTTTGCACTCTAGCGACAGTATTTAATACCTAGGATGCGACCTATTATTTCATACACGTAAGAGAGCCTTGTGTAACGTACTTGAATAAGCTAAAAGCAAAGGAGTAAAAAATGGAATTTCTTGCAATTAACGGCCATGTTAGATCAGAAGAACCAAATTGAATTTTGAATATAATTGGCTGTACGGAATCGGTTTGGTAATTACTATGACGTAGACGATTGGGCAGATTATCGTATTACAAATAAAAAAGAACGAAGCTAGGACTTATTTTTCGTCCGTACGGAATCCACTTACGTGATTTGATGGCTCGAAAAGGACGACAATGGTTACCAGTATGAATCGTGGAAATTTTCCTCGAGAGATCTCAGTGAGGTTAATAATGGTAATGCTCGTGTGAAATTCCACGAGTACGAGGAACTAACTGCCAATAGGACGGATGCGAAAAGCGCGGGAAAGAAATTTCGAGAGTGACGCGTTTGAATCTTTGGCCGCGCATATTTTTCATTTCTTTATAAGAAAACGAGTCGAGAAGGATGTGCGCGGGCAATTTATTACGGAGGGTCGTGCGCGATTCAAGTGAATGGGAGGTAAAAAGAGAAGAAGCAAAGAAGTGATGACGAGTGAGCGCGTGCACGTTTGCGCATGCGCGCACGAGATTAATTCAATTTAACGGTAACTACACTAGTAACTTTTTTTTCCCCCCTTTTTTTTTTGTTACACTAAGAGCGTCCTGTAAATAGAATTTGAAATAAGTGATAATACGACGATTTCAAGCACTGTGAGAAATAAAGATTTACAAAAGCAAAAAGAAAAACAAAACTGTTTTCGATGAAAGACGGAGAGACAAAAAATACAAATACAGAAATTCCGTACGATGGCGTGTCGCGTTAAGCTTGTATCGTATGCATTACGTGGGTGAGATGAAATTATTTTGTCGCATGAAAAACAAAAAAGGGATACAAAAGAAAAGCACGGGAGACAAAATCGTGTGTGCGAAATAGGTAAAAAAAGAAAAAAGAATTTTTTAAAAACAAAAAAGTTAGAAACCAAAACGTTATCATATTTTTGCAGTATGTAAATTTCTTGATCGCTCCACAGACATGCGAATGGCAAAGAGTGTCAGGAGATTGACAGGAATACCTAAGATTCTAGTTGCGCAATGATAAATACTAAAGATTTCGAAATTTTATAAAAAAAAAGATGGAAAAAAAAAAGAAATAGAACGAATTAAGAAGGAAAGCAAAAAAATGCCTCAAACGTTTTTCTTTTGTCCTCTTCACACGTATGTCTTTACATCGATTTAATGAAGGATTATCACGAAAAATTTTTATTGAGCGAGAGTCATCCATCGGACGAAGAAAAATATTAATTTCGAGTAATTCCAAAGAAACAAAGAGTTTCGACTTTGTAACGAAAAAAAAAAACAAAACACCCATTTCTATTTGCAATTGTCTTACCCTATGTAAATGCGGCTTTCTGGTTTTCACAAAGTTGTCTTTATATGATACTTGTCGCGCAAGAACGATAAAGGCAAACACGTGCACGAAGTAAGGGCAGACTAATGGGAATCGTAGGATCGAAAGGAAAAGAAAACTAAGAAAATGTATGAAAAAAGAAAAAAACAAAAAAAGAAGTAATAATAATAAAGGTGTAAGAGACGCATAAGTTATGTAGAAAAAATGCGAGAGGAGAAGAATAATGCGGTTCGCGCATGCGCATAAGAAAATAAGTAAAGTCGTAAGGATTAATAGACGCAATGATAACCAGGAGCGCATAACGAGTATAACGTGGAAAGTTGAGACGTAACGGAAGCTAAGAATAAATGACGAGGTGGGATAAACTTGAGAATTAATTTGAAGAGAAAAAGGAGACGAGATATCGTGAGATATCGAAGATTATTTTTCGAGAGCTCCTTCACGCCTACGCACCGCTTGTAAATACGATATTAAATGCGTATAGGGTATTGAAACACGCATAGGTATAACTATTATAAATGGTGTTTGCATTTATTATAAATTCTATGTAAAGCGCGGACGAGTTAACGTGGACACGAAGTGAGTGTGACGATAAGGATAAGAGTAAGGATAAGGATAAAGGACGCGACGAAGGATATTTATCAGAAGAAGTATCGAGAGAGGGATGTGCGTGTGTCAATTTTTAAGACGGGAGAATTTCAGTTTATGGCATTTGCGAGGATAGTGCAAAACTTTTGTGGGTATCGAAAGATCGAGGCATGACTTACGAGAGAAATAAAATGAAAAAGTGGGGAAAAGAAAAATTAAAGCTCGGATATTTGAAAAATTTCATTTTCTTCATTTACGCGGTGGAGAAAACGGAGTGGCTCGGAAAAATTATAATTTTTTTTTTTTAAATAATCAAGTAAAATTCAACAGTGAAATGGATATTGCCTCGATCTAAAAAAATAAGGCTGCTTTTAAATTTGAATTAGCTAGATCATATATATATATTTTTTTTTCTTAATTCATTATTCACTTTGATTAAAAACCCTATACCGCAAATGCTCTAGATGTCTAGTTAGAGAAATGCTTGTACTGTAAAGGAATGGTAGAGAGACAACAAATATTGTATAGGACGAATATACGATTAGGTATAGGGTGAGAGTGAGAGAG
>JARPRG010000374.1:1772893-1806310 GCA_031001745.1 Hartigia nigra
CTTTGTAACACGTGATGTACTTTTGCCGCGCGATTTTCAGCGCCACCTACTCGGGGAAACCAAAAACTCATTCGTAAGGCGTCTTTACATTGAAGCATCGTTAGATTGAAGTTGGTTCTTTTTAACTCCATCTTTCGGCTGTAACCTTCTGTTGATGCTTTTCCGCTTCCGGTAAGACGTCACATTCTAGAAATCTCAAGAGTCACGATATTATCTATAACAACGCCGTTCTTGCTAAACTCGTTGTGTAACTTCTACGGAGGAATCAGTCGTAAAGAAGACGTTCGAGAGAGTGAACACGTTTTTTCTAACCGAGTGCTAAAAGAATAGAAAACATGCCTCGACGAGGACGAGCTTCAGGTCCACCACCTAGGACGTAAGTTTATTTAATGTTTATATGGATTTACGTAAGGAGTAATTATTTCGTTGTATTGATTTTTGTTACGTCATTGCCACAAAGTTTTAGTTAAAGAAATCAATGTTGGGTTGGACGTTCCTTATGGATGATGGAATATTTGTTATAGTTGATTTTTAGGATCTTTGATTTAATATTGACATTCTTTTTAGTGTGAGGCCAGCGGCTGCACCTGCTAGAGCTGCACCACCTCCAGCACAGCCTCCAGCGACAACTGCGCCGGCTGCATCTACACCCATGGTTGCCCAACCTCAAGGACCATCTCTTATGGGACAAATGGCTGCTACTGCTGGTGGAGTTGCCATTGGATCAGCTGTTGGACATACTATTGGCCATGCTATGACAGGACTCTTCAGCGGAGGTTCGAGTGAGGCTGCAGCTCCTGCTGCACAGGCTGCCCCTGCTCAACCCTATGCTGCAGGTGCACCTGCTCAGCCTACTGGTGCATGTGCTTGGGAAGTTAAGCAGTTCTTGGAATGTGCCCAGAACCAGAGTGATCTTTCTCTCTGTGAGGGATTCAACGAGGCTCTTCGTCAATGCAAAGTTGCCAACCGTTAGTAAATTGGTCCGATGTAACAGCATCAGATAGAGAAGGATGTTTTACATGAAATTCTCTGTTTCAGATATATAAATTTGGCCACAACTTTGAAAAATTAGCTGTATCGACTGGAAGAAGATAAAAGTTAAGGAATGAACTGTTCCTGCGTTATCTGAAACTTTAGGGAAGTTATAATTCAGGCAGTATACAAATATGTCTCCGTACTTTATGTAGACAATGAAATAAATAAAATTAGTTGTTACATTACGAGAAATCAGTAATATCCGAGTTTTATTTATTTTCTACTATCCCCGTGTATGCAAATATTCCACGAATAATCCCTTTACAGTCCTGATATTGTAATCGTTTAACCGCGACGTCAGCCTGAAGTATTTAGTCAAAAGGGAATTCAATATTACTCTTTACGACAGCTATGTCAGCATAGCAAAGGTCCATATGCTAATTATTAAAAAAAATAATAGTATAATGAGTACAGATTGTAGAAAGTTTTGGTACGAAGCTGAAAAAGTTATATTTAATTTGTTATTCACAATTGAATTGTCTAAACGACTGTAACGAGTGACTGACTAATGATACGAATCTGGTATTAGACGTTAAATGTTCTTACATTTAAAAGCATAAAATGTAATCTTATCAACCGAGGTTTGTCGTTTAAACAATTAAATTGTTAATAACAAATAAAATACAACTTTTTCAGCTTGATCAACATTTTCTGCAAACTATACCGTCTGTACTGTTATTTTTTAAATAGCTACCTCGTGAACTGCTAAACAAGCATAGCGAGTCGAGCCAAGCGTCTATCCTGGCTTAGCTCTTCGTCAGCAAACTTGGCTACATGTATATACCATATGTAGCTCTGATACGACGATGATATGCTACGGGCCCCGCAAACCGCTTACGTTAGTGAGACCTACGGCGAGGAGCAGCTAGCGCCATCTATTGGATTCTCAAGATAGTAAAATACGGCCGATTCCAATTTGTCGTTTTTTGCGTGTATTATACAGTTATTGACACAATTATTAGATCAGCCCGCTTTGTATCGTCCATAGCAAAGCGGCTCTTCTCGGTTTAAGTGTGATGAATATCCTGATTCGTAGAAAAATGGGATTTAGTGAACGGTCGTAATGGCGGCGCCCATGATGTTTTGACAGGTCAGAAATGCTCGATTTCTTTTCGTACATTTTTCTCATAATTGAAACGTTTTTCGCGTCTAAACTGAGAAGAGCCGCCAGCCGTATCGCATAACGAAGCGGGCTCATCAAAAATTTTGCTAAATCATTTAGAAATTTAAGGAGAAACATGAAAAATACGTTTCCTCGCATGTGACGTCACGCGATATATATAGCTATACGAGCTGAACACCAGCCTTAAATAGACATGATAAATGACCCAGGAAGGAAATGATGGACGAATCCTCTATTATTCAAATCATTATTATTAATTGTTATAATCATAAATAAATACTTTGATTTCACTAATCCCAAAAATTAATAGATTTATCTATATTATAGTAGAATTAAAACATTTATCTAATTTTTAAAAGATTGAATTTTATAATCACAACGTGATTATCAAGCCTTTAAGTTTTATACTGGAATTACTAGGTAGCCCTGACGAATAACAAACTAACTTATATTTATTTCTACGTTATTATCATTATCTGACTATTATTAAAAAAAAAAAGAAGAGTTGGCATAGGTCAGTGAGTGATAAAGAAAAAAGTTAAATAATTTTCACTATCGTAATTATAATGTTAATCACATACGTATCAAAGTCTCTAGTACCTTTAACCCCACTACCACCTGTTGATTTTTCTTCTTATCTGCGTATTTTGCATTTAGATTTTGAAGAAACTGATAATTTGTTTCTTGACAACCAAATGATTCAAGACTTCGTCAGACAGCATGGATGTAGACGAAATAGTTTACAATGCTTTCTATCTACAGCTAAGGGTTTGTTATATTACACATTCGCGCACTACAAATCATATTTCTTGATTTGCTCATTTTATATTATATGTTGCTTCACGTTTGTCAATAATGGCTTACAGGACAAGTTCAGGAAAAAGTATGAATTCGCTATTGCCAAGTGTTGGACTATATGTGTACCTTGTGGTGACTCTTTGAGGGGACTCGATATCACTGATGACTTTGTTGGTAATGAGTAATGACTTTTAGTTACCTATAATTAAACACAGATGATATCTAATTGTATTTAAGTAATGACACTCAAATGTTTACATTTCATATGATATTGCTCGAGAAATATAGCATTTCGCTTCTTTTTTGTATTTATATTATACGTAACGATTCAACATTGTTAGTTGCAAACTAGTTGGTATAATAGTAATTAGATGGAAATACTGCATTCAGAATATTTAAGTAATTTGCATGTTCGTTTACCTGGAATAAGCGTAACTTTTTTTTTAGATCATCATGTGTTGAAACCACACCCAGAGTTAACTTTACATTACACCTCGACTGATTCGCACAATTCTAATTTATATAAATTTGAAGACACCGCTATAAGACTGTTAAAGTGTCAAGATAATGAAGAACAGAAAGAAGACGATGAATACAAAGTTACAATACTATCGATCGAAAAAGGATACAACAAAGAGTTTCATGTATACAACATATTCATAGTGGATAAACCGTTGCATCGAAAATATATTATCGCAGAAAGATTACAGATCGATGATCTTCCATTGAATCGCACCATTGCATGTTACAAAGAGTAAGTGTAAAGAATTGCAATTTATTCATAAAATATCTACCTTTCACTGGTTCTCACAATAATATATTTGATCAATTGCGTAGAGCTGTCGAATTTCTAAATGCACCTGTAGAAGATAAGAGGTGTTCTCTGGAAGAACTAAAAATGGTTCTCCGTCAAATCCAACTGAGTAATTTTGAATCTGCCGAAGACCTTAGCTTGCATTTACAAGAACTGACGCGTCGCTATTGGGCGAGTACAATGCGAAAGCAAAATTTGGATCTTCAGCGTGATGCAAGATTTCAAAAACTCTTAACCACCTCCTTGGAAGTGTTCATGATGCATCATCTACACGACAAAATATATTCAGTATTGAGTGAGGCACTGGAACAGGACGATTTATACGTAAAAACAAAGATTGATCAGTTGATCTTCCTGGGTATAACACCAGATCAATTAGGTGCCAGTGTATCTATGGCAATATCCTTACCAGCAGCAATTGTAGAGTTAGCTACATTAGATGCCAGAGAAGGTCCACTGGAGAAACTTCTCTGTCTAAAAAGTACTTTAGAGTTGATTGTAGCTGAAGTCAAAGGTGCCTTGGCTGATATTAAAACAAAAATTGACACTGATAGCGCAGACAAAAAATCATGCACAGAGAGTTTAAAGTACGCACCATGTACTGATAACTTAATTCCATTAGTGATGTACGTCATAGTGAAAGCTCGACCAATGAGAATCGTTACAGATTTACATTATATAAATAATTTTCTCTGGTCTATTTCACCGCATGATGGGCTTTCCTACAGCTTAATTACATTCAAGACAGCCATCTCGGCTTTGTTCGAAATTAACTCACAGAGTTTGCCACCCAGGAGTTACAAGGTCAAAACGGAATTACCAATTGGTGAGCTTTTCGACGTTATCTCTGGTGCTGATAAAGATATTACGCCATTGGATATGCAAATCCATCAGCTTGCTACGATGCTGGAAAAATCAACTCAAAATCATGAGCTTTTAATATAAAATAAATGTTAGTGTTATCTCCAGGTATCGACCTCTTAATTCCTTTGAGTTCTGTTTAAATAGTTCTTTAGATTGGGTATTCGAATGGCAGACATTATTTAACAAATAATATTTTTATATAGTCTATAGAAAATTTCTATTAGTAAATGGTGAAGTTTCATTGTATCAATGTGCCTTGCTCACTAATAACGTACAAAAATGTGGTGTATTAGTACAAGTAAATAGATTATATATAGATATACATACGTATCTAATAATACAGTATATTTTTTAAATGATTTACTGATCTGTATAGCCACTACTTACCGTAGATTTATCACTATTGACGATATACGTATAATGTATCAACAATAAAATATTAAGTGGGATTTATTACAGTAAGACGCAATGATGCTTTATTTAATTTTCCAATCCGCTATTACATTTTCGATAAATTTATAGTAATAGTGTAAGGTTATTTTACTTTTTTAATTAATTCGTCATAATCAAGAAACAGCTTTATGGGTAATCCGTCATAGGATAAATAATATCCGGATGGATTTAAATGTTATTTTCACTGGTTGTGACTGAACGTTTCAATACAGTATTAGTATGACGGATTGTGACGTCCAGAGTTTTCATATTTTCAGTGAGGAATTGACTTAATGTATTAATCTCGCTACCTGGCCAACGATCGAATGGAAATCCCATCGGTCTTGCATCAGGATATCTTTTGTTTCTGATGCCACAGTAACTTGCTGCATTTACGCATTGATTTTCGACGCTCTGTTCGACCTGTACAAAAATTTATTGGATTTGGTTAAGATATATAACTTAAAAGCTTTAGCAACATTATGCAATAATATAATATTATATTATAGATTTAAAATGAAGTTCACCTTGTCGTCATCAAAGTTGGAGATCATGACAAACAATGCTATAGGGAATCCTTCCTTCGTACCCTTTGGAATCAGCATGTGCTGTGGCCATCCACAGCCGCAATAATTGAACTCATCCAGCTGTGTAATGTCAGTTGGTCTTCCAGTTTCCAAGTTTCGGAAAGTTCTTTCAAACGGAATTATGATATTGGATTCATCAGATTTGCGACGTATTTGATTTTTTCCAGGTTTCACTAAAATTTGAAAGATTAAAAAATAGATAGTTGTGCTCAACTTCACAAATGATAACTAGTATTAGAAATAATACAACAAAAAAAACAAACATGTACTTACAATTGACTGTAAACTTGTCAAGTTCAATCATGAAGTTTTTCTGATCTGCGAAAGGCATTGGCAAACCACGCTCGTCGGTTTTCGGTCCCATAAAGATTCTGCAGGTACCGATTTTATTTTGACTATTTTGATTATCAACTTCAATATTATAAACAAATGGAACATGTTGCAGATGAGTGAATCTCGCAAGAACTGATCCTCTTGGTGTGAAGTCAAGACCACGAGACATGTCGACGTCGCTTTGCTGCCAGAAAGTTGACAGAGTGTTGTTGGGTTGATTGTTGGAAGTGATGGATATTGCTAATTGGTAAAAAGAAGTAGTTATAAAATTACAATTTTAATTGATTGATCCATAAGATAGAGAATTAAACAAACCTGTTACTTTAACATTGGGATAATCCAATTGTTGAAGCGAATAAGAAGGTAGAGTTCTCTTGTACTGCTGAAAGATGTCTTCAACATATTGATGAAGACGATAAAAAACAGGATCTCTCATTGCTGTAGCAGGATCACCTATTGGAGAGAATGATTCGAGATATCTGTGATCAGGATCATGAATATAGGACAAAGCGAGGTGCATAAAATTATGCAGATCGCCATATAAATTCATATTTGGTGAAAGAATCGAAGCTTCCATGATATCTCCAAGAACATCAATTCCACCCATTTCAGTGAGCTGTACACGTTCGCCTCTATCCTGTAAATAAAATATAATAAATTGAGTATCTTTATAGTTTACATGTAATCTGTTTAATGGTATTTTTAACGTACATTTTGAATAGTTCCCGTTTGGATAGCCTCAAAAAGACGGTCTCTCCATCTTTCCATATCCTGAATGTCAAACTGTACCTCATCTACAGGACGATTGACATCCCTGAGAATAGAGTTGGTCGGTCGTGCTGGCCAAGCTCTGCTAGCAACAAGACTATCCAGTTTAGGGAAATAAGCTTCCGGTATGGGCTCACGCCAATTGTTCCATTTCTTAACACGACTGAGATTATTGCAAAATCTCTCGCAATTGTAACGTGCCATTATCTGCTGATGCATGTAATATAGAAGTTCTCCTCTACGATCTTTCTGGACTACTTGACGAGGTCCAGTGAAGGGATAGACCAAGTGCCAGTGCCAATGATGAAGATTAATGCCCAAGTCTTCACGAAAATAGGCAACTCTATGTTCTTCATCTAAATCAGATGCAGTATAATCCCGTGGGATTTCAATAGGAATCTGAAGTAAGAAAAATCATCAAACTAATCAATTAAACCCAATTTTTAAATAAGTTTCAGTAATAAATTTATCATGAGATTTATTACCCTGGAGCCTGCGGGAACAATATTAGCTTCATCCCGTGCTTGAGAGAAGACAGCACTGTCCATATACTTGTCAGGGAAGAGTTCACAGAGTGTCGGCAATGGAAGATTCTGCGTGTCACTACGATGAAGAATAGCAACAGACAAGCAGTAGATGTACATGTGAGGATTGATCCGATCATGACAGAATACAGAAGCTGATAAGAAATCATCGAAAGTCCTCATGCCCAATAGAATCTCAGTAAGACGACCTGCCAAGCGTCTGTGCTTTGGTATGAAGAGAGAAAAGTTTTCTCTACGTCCAAGTTGATTTGCAAAGTCAATGGAGGGAATCGTCAATTCCTTTACAGGTATTTTCTCAACATCATCTTCGCCAAAGCGTGAGAGAATCTCGACGGCATTGCTGCGATAACGATCCGTCTATAATACGAAAATAATAATAAATCGTTGATGACAATAACCATAGTTTTGTCTTAGTTTAATTATAGAAATTCTTACCAAATAGCTAGGTGGCACATCGAATGCAACTTTATTCTCACCTCTTGGTATAAAGACCGGCTCGGCCGGACGATCGAAAAGATACAATATGTCAGTTACACCGCGCGACATTTTTCTTTGGAATCTTTTACAGGACTGAGTGATGAATTACTGAATAACTTCTTTTATACACGTCTTACACAAGACGGATATCCGCTTAAATTAACAAACATACTCACTGGAAAGTTATTCTCGGATTGAAGAAGGGATTGATCATTTGATATTTATATTTAGATCTATAGTTTAAGAATTGTACTCTTGTAATATCTATCGTGAAAAGCATAATTAGATTATTGATTAATATTTATTATAAATAGTACTATCCTAACATTGTTAAGGAACAACAAACAAATAAGTTGTTAAAGAATTTTTTGTCCATGGATTATAATATTTTTTCAGACCACAATCCAGGATACTGTGGAGACTAGCAGGATGTTTCTCTCTTCTTTTTAAATGTTGACTTTTAACTTACAGATTCACTTTTACTCTTGAATAATAAAATGTACTTTTTATTAAACATGATAAGCCGTACTGACTGATTGACCACAGACAGGATATACGCAAGGAAAAGCACTAGGTCTTCGTGTGATAAATAAAAATCCCCTTAACTTGTAGTTTAATGTATATGCAATTCCATGCAATAATTAAGAAATTACTAAAAACTTGATGTCTTTTAAGTGGCAAAAAGTATCTTAGAAAAATTAAGTATTAAAGTCTATTAAGAATATCCATTTAGAACACTTATATTGCTGATTATTGAATGATAAACAGGAAGCGGTTTGTTTTTTAAACCACGTTATGATTTCCAAGTATTGGGAAGGAAGTGGTTGTTCTTTACAAGATAGAAATTAAATAACAATAGAAATTATCGACCAGTTGATGTGGTATAAGAATAGGGTTAGACAAATATATATACAACTGTCAAATGGAGTCATTAAATTTAAAATAATATTTGCATACAAGGATGTCGCTATTATTTTTCGCGCATTACACCTGCTATACAGTAAATGGTTACGTTAAATCATCGGCTAGAAACAAGTTTGAAGTCACTGAAACAAAAATCTGCAATTCATCAGATCCTGATACACGCCCCTTTGAAGATATTATTAATCAAATCCAATAACTTGAGACAAGATAATCACAAAATGAGTTTAAAAAAAAATCTTTTTAGTCTTGTAGGATGTTTGCTTTCATGTTCATAATTCTTCTGTAGTGAATTGCAGCGTCTGAACATCCTTTTTTGTTATTATTGATTATCAATAAAATTCGACATCTTTGAGTATGACAAATAAAAACTATAAAGAAAGAAACAGAAAACGAAATACTGGTGTTCTACTGACTCGTGATCCAGTGTCAATTTTATTAAAAAAAAAAGGAAACTTATGTCTTTATAATTCTTAGCGCTTCGTATTTATTATTACACTTCAATACTACCTATGTTCATGAAATAAAAATGATTGAAATGGTATGGTCGAATATGCCTTTGCATTTTATATATGTATGTATATATAATATATACATGTTTATGTATACATACGTATTATACTATATGTAATATGGATGAGTGGGTCTATTAAATCGACAAACAGCTTTGTTAAGTTAAAAATAATTTGAAGAACAGTCTAAGATTGATCACACTTTGATACAAATAAATATATTTAATATGTCTATCAAGGGCGATAGTTTTGTTGCTTTCGTTATTTTTTTTCCCCTTTATTTATTAGTGTATTTATCATGTATTATGAATATTTTGGAGCATGCGACAACGATCGCAAGTTCTTAGCTCGCCAGTGATTCTACTGCAGGTTTTTTGTGCCCATGCATTACCGCAGAACAAAGAAATGTTGGTTGGTTACGCTAAACAAGTTCTATTAAAATACAAATGCATGCAGCCTCGATCAAAAATAAAGCTAATCCAGAACAAAAGAAAATCAGGAGAATGAGAACAAAAATTAAATTAAACGGATTTTCTATAAGACAGAATTATAACTTTTCTTACGACGATTGCACATAAATATGACCTTCGTATTTAGCGATTTTTGGGATTAAGTGAGTGTATTCTAGAATAGACTTAAAATACGATAAAAATAAAGAGTCCTCGTAACGTTTACAGAAAGAAAACTGTTTACTAGAATTATTAAGCGATAATCACGTCGTTCAAATGAACAATTGCCTTCGTCGTCAGTGAGGTATTCGGAGCTGATTACCCATACAATTGCAGTAAGTGTTAGTTGACCTGATGTGAATCTTCATGAAAGATATTCGCAACTCACGTCGTCTTCACCTCCAACTTAAGCTTTTTCTCCTCCACAAGTTTTACGTCTGTTACATGCAGGTTGTGAATGCTCCTTGCTGCGAATTTGATCACGGACTGTGTGGACACCTGGGTAGTGTGTCGCAAGTCGAGGCGCTTCAGCACTTTACACCTGGCCAAATGATCTAAGGATATTTCTGTGAGAAGTCTGCAGTTGGATAGATTGAGAGATACCAAGGTGGAGACCGCTTGTGCCGGTGCAGAGGATAACTGAGCGACGCCGGCGTCTGTGACGCGTCCACACGAGGAAAGATCAAGCGTCTCAATTTGGGGTAGATGCTGAGCGACGTAGCGCAACGCCACGTCAGTGATATCACATCCGGCTAGAGACAGGTTCTTCAAATGCTTCAACCTGGAAGTCTTATCGATGAGACCAGGTCGGGAATCCGTGGGGGGACTCAAGACTTCTCTGAGACTGGCGTCGTTCAGACCGGATACGTGACTGAGGTCCAATGATGTTAATGGCGGACACGTGCAGGTCCTCAGAGCACATATTCCTGACCACGTGCATCCTTGTAAGGAGAGATTTCGAAGCTGAGGTAATCTTCCAAGAAGCCATGCTAGCTGCTGTTTAGTTACATTCGTCCAGTCTAAAGAAAGGCTCTCAGGTTGTCTACGTGCTATCCCTGTTAAGTGTGCCGCTGTCAAATGACAATGCGACATGTCCAGTCTTCTCCAGAGACTAGGATCTATGCTATACCTGGCCCAGGTACGACAGACCAAAGCGCATTTTGCCAACTCTTTAGTATTTAACAATCTAAAAACCGCCAGGATTGCTGTCTTGTCATATGCTAAGGATTGTCCATTCAATTCTGGTCCAGATCTTTGAAGCGAGGATAATTGTACAGGTCTCACAACCACATGAGGTCTCTTTAACGCCTTACTAGTTGAGCCAGTTAATTGTATAGCTAATTGAGTACGTAACGCGGTTCTTTGCTCTCCCTCAGCCGGTTCACGATCATTCCACGCCTGAAACTGCGAATCGTACTGGTTCACGTTTGATGGTTCGAAACCCACTTGACTTCCGGCGCTCGTTTCAAGATTCACCTCACTCGAATCTGGTCGTGAACGTTTACTGGGAGTCGTAGCTCTTTCTGAATCGGTCGTGGGAGCTGAAGAAGCACCACTGGACACTGACACCTTTCTAGCTCTAGCTTTTGGCTGTCGCGGTCTGTAATCCAGATTTCTACCACTTTCACAACATTCAGGACACTCCCAACTGTTTGGTACGTCTTCGCTGACAGCTATCCTCTGTGGATCCACGTCGACGCAGTCTGGATGTACTATATCGAAGCAAATAGTGCATTCCATTAAGCTTGATGGTGTTCCAGGTATTGGTTTACCCATGAGTGGAGCTGGCTGTTGCCCCCAGCCATCTAGTTGACAGACCTTACAAGCAGCGGTCACAGGAAGCATTGGTCTCAAGCACTGTCTCATTAGACAAGTCTGTTTGGCCCGTCCACTGCCACCAAATTTAACCATGTCTTGACAGTAGACACATTCGCCGCAGTCGGATCTTGTACAGGCTTCGCACTTCTTGCATCTAGTACGTCTTCTTCGAGGAATTCCTGATCGGCTGCCTTCGGATTTATCTTGGGATTGTCGTTGCATCTTGGAATAATTCTTTTTGGATGCTCTTAATCTTTCCTACAAAAAAAATGATAGTCATTCAAGTTCCTGGATGGTACAAAAATTAATATTTACCCTGTCGGCTATAGTCATTGGCGGTGGGGGTGGAAGAATTGGTTGTCCAGTGACAGCTGCTTCAGGACTATCATGTCTGTGCTGTTCGACTAGGCATCTAACATCGTGAATCAGGGCTACCGGATCACGTATTAACTCGGGAACATTTTTCTTAGTAGAAGGTAATGAATGCAGATACATGACAATAGACTTTAAGCCATGTAACTCGAATGGCGTCAAGTGAACATGTTGATGATGCTGTGGCATCGAATGCTGATGCTGTGTCTCAGGAATATCCAGATGTGTACGTCCTAAGAGCACATGGACATATCGCTCGAGAACGTACCTGAGGATCAAATATTAAATAGTTTAATCAAGAATTTGACGTAAACAATGATTTCCTTAAAACCACTTTACGTACCACAGCATCTCAGTGAAGAAAGGATACCGGAACTTTTGTGGCACTTTTGTATGTTCTTCAACCTGAGCGACTTTCAGCTGTTTATCTATACCAAAACTGTGTAGAAAGTTTCCTCCAAAAACTAACGAGTCCTGAGGTGTATACACAGCGTGAATCCATCCCGTGGGAATAAACAAAGTCATGCCAGCAGTTATAGTTATTCTGCCACATCTATCCACCATGTCCCCAAAGAATACATCAGATTGCTTTCCACTGAGAACCCATTCCTGGTAAAGTGCTAGGTTCTTCTCAGTTGGAGGAATTAACCAGAAGATTTTACCACCACGTAATATATGATACCACACACTAGTTCCACCAAAATCAACATGAAAGTCCGTGTAACATCCTTTTACTGACATCAGACAGTATTTCTGTACTTTAGGATACATCATATCCTCCAGGAGATTTGTTGCTTCGACTTGTGCCTCTTTCAAGTGTCTTGGCCAAACGACATCAACCCAATCCACTTGTCTGACCAAAGTAGGTGACTGCACATAATTTTCTAGTTTGGTATGACTGAATTCCAAGGATATAACATTCAAAAGTCTATCCTTATTAGGTTCCTCGTAATATTTTTGCCACTCTTTCATTGTCATATCTTCATTCTTTTGAGTATTTACATCCATAACATCCAAAATCCTCTTAGAGCCTAAAAACATTGTCATTGATAAATACCTAACTTCTGCTAACCATGTAAATCATTATATACTGAACATAAAACGTGTAACAGGATTACAAGATGTGTTTCTGAGTCTTACCGACACACGTTCTGACATCATTAATAGAAAAGTTAGAACTGGGTACCCGTAACCCAAGACCTGTCTTTTCTCGAAAGAGCAGAGGTATGCCTAGGCCATGTTTCTGTAGGTAAGCCAACGTTAATTCGGGTCCAGTCATTTCACGAAAGAGACCACTGAAGTTATTGAGGTTGTATCTTTCACATTCTATTTTTTCATCAAGTTGAAAGGATCTTCTACCCTCAATGTCCTCATCACCGAGAGTCCAGTCATCAGTGTAGAGTTTCCTAGTCCTCTCACGCTATAATAAAAAATCATTAATTAAAAATGAATCTGCATTAAATAAATGGTAGGTATATATGTATATATATATACATAATTAATATTTTATTAAATTAACATTGTTTGTTTACCAATTGTCGCCTCCTAGGCACTGTGGTAGAGTCATCGGCCATTGCGAACACGCTGTCAGAAACGTATCACCGATAACGCATCAAATACTCAGAGAATTAACTCTAAAATAATCCGGAAAACTTCCTTCGTTAAAGAAATACTTGCAAGTCCCTGTACGTTCACATGTCACAAGCCAGGCACGTATATTCCGACCTGACTTTATTTGATTACACTTTCCCAGTGAAACGATATCGCCATTTTGCAGCCGGGTAAGATAACGCTATAACGAATAAAGTTCCTAGATATTTAGCACTATCTAGATATAGGGACTTTTGCACAGTTTCAACATATTGGACGGCGGTCGCTCGAATTAAATTTGTTTGATCAATAAACAACTGGAGAAGTAAAACGTTTAAACTATATCACCAAATATTACCTATCTAAAATAACAGATCGCTAATCAAAAAAGTATATTCAAGATTCGAATAAAAGTCATTTTATATCATTAAAATGACTCCGTTAATAAAACCACCGAAAAGCCTAGTACAGCGTGCAGAGATTACCAGCAATCCACAAGAAGCGATTTCAGAGTATTTCCGATCGAAGATAGAGGATCGTCAGATAAAGTAACAATAGAAAAATCTTATTAAAATTATATATTTTCTACGCTTTCAATATTACTAATATCCTATAATTAAAAAAAAAATAGAAAATATCCAGAATGGGATATGGCCAGAGTAAGTCCAGCGGCAGAGTTAATAAAGGCTCGTCAAGAATTGACATTGGCTGGTACAGAACTATCTGCAAAACGAGAGGAGCAATTGATAAAACGCAAAGTAATGGATGAGCAGTGGAATGATCTGAGACAGAAGGAAGAATTGCTTCGCCAATCCTTTATAAAGTTTAATAAATTTGCCAAAGAGAATCAAGAGAAGCGCGAACGTGCTGAGCACAAGATCAACGATGAACTTGAACGGCAAGCTGCTCGCAATGCAGAGGTATAAACGAATACAATGTATTATTACTAGTATCAATATCTATTAGCTATAATATGCATGATACATCGTTATCTAAGATAGAAGAGCTCACAGAGAAGATGAATCATCTGCAAGAAATAAAGGACAATATGCAAAAGCATGTAAAGGAGTATAAAATGTATCAGGATTATTTAGAAAAAGTCGTGAGCGAAACAGGCCAATTTCAATCTATCAGCGACGTGTTCAATCGTTACGAAACCTTGGCGGAAGCAAGAGCCTCTCTTTCAGAGACTCAGGATAAGAATCTTGAAGCACTCGAAGTTACCGGTATAGAAATGGTAGGGTAATACACTGTGGAGATAATCCTTTCATTTTCATACTAATACAGTCTCTTAAAAATTTATGAGTACAGTATCACATGACAGAAGAGAAGTCCCAGGTCCTAATGGGACTGAACAATCAACTAGCTCAACTTCAAGGACGATATGACAGGGCGAAGGTTCAGGCCCTACGTTGGGAAACTATGGTGTCTAGAATAAAGGCAACGGCAGCCGCAAAGAACCTAGAACTGACCCAGGTGAAATCCTGTTGCTGGAATATTTATCAGCAGATATGTAAAAGGAAGAGTATACCTATAGAAGTGGAAAAAGATGACGTAGAGAATCAATTGGTGCATATAAAGCGTACGATATTAGAATTGAAAAGGATCACTCGGGTGGCCAAGAAGAAGGCTGCCAAAGAAGAGGCCCATAAATTTCGTAAAGTGGATCTGAAACAACATGTCCTTGCTCCGTCAATTCTAAAGTGAAGAGCACGTGGAGAAGAGAAAGAAATAAATAAAGAGATATAAAAACAAAATTTTTTCTTGTGACTATACATGATATTGTACATATTAATAAGGTATCCATTGCTCGCTGAGATGCTTTTATTATTTTTTTGTCTTCTTCTCATACCTTGAGATCTGCAGGAGAAAACGCATAGCATTTCTACACATAAATGCACTTTTCTTGCATCTTTGACATTGCATGCTCCGAGAACCGGTTCGCTTTGTATTCTTCGCCCATCATCCACAGGATGTGGGACGTTCTGATACTACTGCTTGCTCTTACCGCCAGCGGAAAAGAACCAGAGCGAGTGTATTCATTCTTAGGATCCACAGGCAAATTTAATGCAGTACTTTCTTTATTCAGTTACTGGTAGCGTCTCTGCATGATCTTTCTTGCCGCTGGTAAATGACAACCGGAAACGTTATGAAGAAGTTCCGAGTAATCGTCGTCAAGTCTCTGAGCGAGTTTCTCAGTAGCTTCTGCGCGTGTTAATGGAGCCTCCAGACCCTCGGATACGTTCTGCATCTCTTCCTTTTCAACGCATCTGTATTTCCAAGGGAAATTATAGAGGAATTTGAGGGTAGGGAACGGGATATGGGAAAGACCGGAAATGGAGAGAAATTTAAAGGACTTACAAGGCACAGGGCTGAGTAGGAGCTATATGAGATAATACAGGGACTTTCAGTTTAGGCTTTTTGTTCTCGTCTAGACGTATCTGTGTCTTTCCGGCTCTGTCGACCCAATGAACCTTATTGAACATGTCCGTTATCCTTTTTTCAATAATACCAAGGTACAGCATCACGTTGTTCATAGTGACGTGGGAATTGTCACCAAGTAAATCGAGTATTGGAGAATTGTCACAACGAATTGTACGGAAGAGAGAATCAATTCCACGTAACAGTTTATCAATTACAGTATTACACTACAAGAATAAAAGCTCCATTAGTTTATAGATTAATTTCTCTTTTCATTCTATAGCGTTAGGAAACAAACCTCAGCAAGATTTTCCTCGGCTGCATTAGAACGTTCTGTTTGCTCCTGAAGTTGTTTAGAGATCCTTTCCAGGGTCTCAGCTTGCTGCTGACCCCGGTGAACGTTAAGAGCGCGTGCGTCTTCTATGGCAGAACGCAATTGCGCTACCCTGGACTGTAAACCTTCTAACTCGTCGTTCAATTCATTTACATAATTAAATAACGCGAAATTCTCTTCCTCCTGTTTGACAAAGTGAGCAGTTAACTTGTCTATTTCCTCTTCACCTAGAAATTATCATAAGTAAATATTAGATAATGCAATTTCAAGTTTTGGAATTGTGGAATTTAACAGAAAGAGTACCAGTAAACTGTTTAATCAAAGCGAGTATCTGGGTGTAGGCAGCAATCTTATTTTGCATCTCCTCGCGCTTCGCCAACTTCTCAGCTTCCTGCTTAGCATTGAGATCACCCATCTGCCGGAATTGTCCCTTAACTCCAAGGAATTCCTGGAGTTTCATCTCGTTATCTAAGGTCCGTTGAAGCTCACACATTTCTGACGTGTGACTTTTGAGGTCCCTCGCGCCCCTGAAACGTAAGATTAGCACTTTGAGACGTCGTGGAATTCTTTTTTGTTCCCAAAAAGAAAAGAATTCAGACAAAGACTATGTATTAAAAAAAAAAGAACGTAAGATCGCTGAACGAAATCAAGAAAATATTTGCAGTTGACCTGCAGCAAATTTCTATATTATCGCTTGATTCATTCGCAGCTATGTCAATACATTTCACATGATAAATGCGATTGGCACTTTCAACATTACTGTAAGCAATTCCTTTTCTATTCAGTAGTTCTAATTAAATTATGATACCTTTCCCGCAATGCGTGAATCTTGTTTAGCTCTTCATCCCGTTGATTGAAGGTAACAGTAGCTTGTTCGATTAGATCATTGATGACTTGCTTCCCGGTATTCAGTTGGCCAATCAATTTCATCCAGAGAACATTGAACTGTGCCCTTTCCTTGAGCAGACTGTCGATCTCGTCTCGCAGCTTTGCATTATCCGCTACCATCATGTTAAAACGTTTAGTGGCAACTTCCAGCCTGTTCTCAAGAATGAAGACCATCCTGTTTTGCTTTATGGCAACTTCCTTAGATTGTGCGTCTGTCTGTATCTTCATCTTGAGTGACGTCACTTCCTTGGAAACCTAAAAGAATATTTCTCTTTAGGATTTAACGTTTCTTTTGTTTCGGTTACAGTTTCCCAATTGTATTGCCCGTTGTTTCCGGATACGCTCGGACACTTCTCGATGACTGTGACGTTAACGTGGCGGCACGTGGTTCAAAGAAATGTACAGCTCAGCGAGAAGCGTCCGAAAAGATCACGATTCTCGAGTAAGTGCCGTTAGAATAGAAGTAACCGATTCTTTTGAAATTCGTAAATTCAAATGAAACAATTGACGAGTCTAGGCAGGACCTTTATTATTTGTTCCTCCAATTCCGTGATCTGCTGACGCTCGTTCTTTATCGTTTCTAAGTACTTGCTTCGCTTTTCCAGAAGACACTTTAGCTTCTCATCCATTGCTGCGTCCTTTTTTAGGTTTGATTCGGATTTGGCATTCTTTATTGCTATCACTAATTCAGCCTTTTCTTTCTCAAGACGCTCTATAATGTTCTGCTGATTTCTTAGCTGGAGTCGTGCGTCCTCTGCATATGCTATACGATCATTCTCCATTATTCGATATTGTCTTTTTAGCCTGGACAATTCTGCCTCGGCCATTATCTCCAGTTCCAGTTCGTCCTGGACGGGTTGTTTTCTGAAGGCCATCCTGATCGGTGTTATCTGCTAACTGGTATAACAACACAGGTTGAGGGGGTTTTAATATAACTTTAAAATCTATGACGTAATGGCAGATAACGTTAACGGCATTTAAATTTTAAAATATTATCAGTATAATTATCATGGAAAATTCTACTAAAATATTTTCAAAGTCGTACAAAGACTGACCTGTTTCAAGTTGTTATTGTGTATAGTTTTGGAACACAAAGTTCGGATGATTTATAAGTAATGTTAATGAATGAAAAAAAAGTCAAAATCTGTTGTTGATGTTCCAGCAGCTTTGATGATTTTGAGAAACAACCCACAGGAGATACCCCGGATGTAACCCCAGTGTACTGTCTGGAATGACATTTAAAAAGCACATCTGTCCTCACACAGCTCAGACAGCTGTTAGCGCGTTGTTTTCGGTTGCCAAGCACCAGTACCAGTATTGCACTGGTATCCAGGGCAACTTCCTGCCCCCTTGGCAACGATTACCTTTGCCTACCGGTAGATGGTGCAACTCGTTTGACCCAAGACCACAAGGGGGGCATGAGAATCGTCCTTTGAAGGGTATGAAAAATTCTTCAGGTACGCATCCATCGATGGCACTTGCTGTACGTGGACAAATAAGAAAAAAAAAATACGGTTATAAATATTATCATAAAATACAATTATAAAATATATCTTATCCACTATTAATATATGGAGACCGGTATAATTTAGTCAGTGGGTAGTAAATGGCGTTCCATAGAGATGAATAGAAAATGTGCAAAAATGAATCATAGGATGGGACAATCGTCCCAGGTAGGTGCGGTCCTGAGTTCGCCAGGTAAATTTGAGGTGGGCTCAGAGCGTGGGATCGAGTCAGGTGGCAGTTTGGCCAGGTGAAGTCCCAGAGTGGGGAGAAGGTAGATAGCTGAAGTGTCGAGAAGGGAAGAGGGAAGTGAAGTGTCAGGGGGTAGGGAAGGTGCGCCAAGGTAAGTTAAGGCTGGGTGAAGCGAGAGGCAAAGCTTTAGTAGCTGTCCCAAGCAGCATAGAGTGTGTATATCGGGTCTGGGCAGCTCAGTCGCAGTCCGGCAAACCTGAAACCTGACGGAACATAAGAGAGTAGGGATACCTTCTATATTCGTTCCGGGAGCAGGATACAGCGATTCCGTAATATTTATTTTCCATAGGATTGAGTGAGTCACTGGCTGCCTGGCTGGTTGCTTGGCTAGCTAGCTAAGTACCTGACTGACTGACTGACAGTCTACTCTTACTTCATTTTCGCAAAGATTTCAAACTTGCTGGATTATTTAACCAGCCATTTTTAATGGTTAAAAGCAACACTGCTTGTCAGTTGTAACAATAAATAACAGTGACTGAATAACACAAAAGTATCTAATTTACGTGTTATGTGTACCCTGAGTGAGCGTTGTTGTTGACTTTCTATCAAAGAATTGGGTGTCCTGTTGGCGTGGCGTGCAATTACAAGAAAGGAGGAAGCGGCCCAGAAACAACAGCACGGAATTACGTTGCGGGCAACGGATCGTTGCACCATCGGCTACCTTATAGTCGGCTTCTTCTGCTCCAATACCACGAAATCCTGGATTATAGTACCAGGTAGTTGGATCGATGAGTGCCGTGTGTTAGTTTTCCAGTTATAATATTCATGATGTGATGCTACCTTGAAATACTCGACTAAACATTCCAATTTCATGGAATCGTTTTTTTTCATGGACCCGTATCGATTCTTTTGTACGTGTCACGAGTTATCATTGATACGAAAGTCACTAGTTCTTTGACGCGTGTACTCACTGACGTAATACATTGCAAGATCACCGTGGGTGCAATGTCAATGCAACGAGGTATGGCTTCCGTTGATCGGTAATGACAGTACAGGTGATAAAACCTGTTCCATTCGTATTTAAATACTCGATACCACTGGTGTAATATTTGTCAGAGTTTTATCAAGGGGGCCGATCATGCGCTAAAAAATATTAAACAAATCCGTTAGGCCAATTAGTGAAGTGTTAACAAGTTGTATTAAAGTGATTTGCGCGTAGTTTCTTACAAGATGAGTGCTCTTGATTTTATATTCATCCGCTCTTGTGTGGAGAACGAATCCGAAGATAGTTGGAGCTCCTAGCTGAAAGGATTTACAGTGAAGGATATAGTAGTGGCAACGACGCAGTCGTAGAATTGTGTTAAAAGTGCGCCGAAAGTGCTCGAAGAAGAAGATGCTGCCAAGAAAAGAAGGGCAACTGGAGCCTTACGCTCTGGAAGACATGATCTCGGATCTGCAGGCACGCAGAAATTCATTCGACCACGAAGACGTTGCTGTGGATCCATTAGAGTTGTTGAAGCAACGAGAAAGAGACCTGGTACTGGCTGCTGAACTTGGCAAAGCCCTCCTCGAGAGGAATCAAGAACTGACCAGACAGAGTGAAGCTCTTACCGAAGAATATGCTTCAAAGCTAGAGGTGAATCTCTCTTTCATATAATAAATGACACTTTCCTAGTTGTTCGCCAGCTCTTTCGTAGTTCGTTTCATCTTTCTTCATTCGTTCAGGCAGGAGTCTGAAACCGATGGATACTATTATGCACGCTCGCTCCACACGTTAATATCCTTCTTACCCTTTTACCTAGAAGGACTAACATCATTTTAAACACGACATTACGGTACAGCGTGGTCAGGTCAGAACGTGATAGAATTCATTTCTGATACATGATTTAGCCTTGTAACTTCACAGTATATCGTTTTGCGAAGAACAATGGCGATGCTTAAAATTCATCCTGGAAAAAGTAAATTGAAAACAAAAAATGAAAGTACGTTTCTCTTGGATTTCGCCTGAAACGGAGCAGGGTACTCGAGCAATCACGCAAATTGAATTTTAACGAATCTACGTAGCATTTAATAGCGATATAAATATCCATAGAATAAATTCATCCAAATTCTTGACAACAATATTATGGAACATAAATTGAGCGAGGATAGGTTGGAATTATACGAAGTGACAAATGCGTAGATAAGATAGGAACTAAAAATGGTATCGCACAAGTGTTCGCCGTCTTTCATGCTCTCGATATTGATATAACAAGCTGCGTAAATATATTCCACGTATGTTATTCCAACAAATAACTAAGAGCAGACTGCTTGACCCATTCGTGACTAAATTAGCTAACGCATTAAAAGACCTCAGGGCTATTCGCAATGCGTAATAGGATTCTGATAGACAAGCGTTCTACGGAAACTCACGAAAGCGTGGAAATAAGCCACTTAGGCAATATAACTTCAAAGACAATGCCCGGCACCACGCTCTGCCTGTCTGCCTACCTGCTCGCTTACCTGGCTACCTATACCTGCTTGTGTATCAGCCTTTACGTGCGATTCTGTCACCTCATTTTTGACCTCTATAACATTTTGAAGGAACTATACTACTGCTGAGGTCTTTGTCTTATAAATTCATACTAGTACTATTGTATTTATACACTTAACTATGGTACACGTGTTTAATGGATGCCAGATGAGACCCAATGTCTCTTTTTACTCAGGTAGATACTATGCTTGCTACTTCTATGAACGCATGTAACGTACACAGGAATCGTGTTAACACGCATTCACAACATCCTCTTTACTTCGCGCGCTAATAAGAAAGTAATAACAAAGCGTTCCGATTGTTCTTCACGCGAACCGTTGCATTTTCGCGAGCGTAGTTATACTTTATGTATTGTTATGATGGAGGAACGATTCTTCTTTACTTGGCGGTGAACTCATACCATTTTTTTGGCTAGAAGTTCCTTTGTATAGTTCATTGAAGGAAACGAGAGATCGTTTTGGCAATTGGAGTACACGTTGCTTTGTTATTGTTCTCAGTATGTATTTATCTCTGTTAATTAGGATTAGGATCTTAATTAGGATTTGATTACCGCTCATCGGTGTTCTGTTTTATACACAGTGTGTATTAATAAATTATAAATTTTCTTGAAATTTAAAATGAGTGAAATGGTATCAGCTACTTGAAGAATATAGGTTAGCTTACAACGTTAATCGGGTCGTGTGTTGCTGTACTTTCCGGTTGTTATCGAGAATGAACGATGCATTTCCGGTGATTTAATTAATCATTGTACACAAGATATAAATATCTAAGTCAGATCTCACGGTTTATGGAATCGTTTCACGTTCCCCTAGTTACATTAAATCTTTTTCATCCTCCTCCTGCAGTCTCTGTAAAAAGAGAAAGAATGATGAGATATAAACAACAGTTACGTTTTGTATTTTATTTCAATCTATTCTGTAACTGTATCGTGTATTTTCGCAAACTTCATTAACCTCGTGTTCTTTGTGCCAATTATACCTGGAATCAGATCCCATTGTTTGTCCGTTGGGGTAAATGCAGAGGAAAGAGAAAAAAGGAAAGGAACAAAGTACCGTTCAAAGAAAATAAGTTTATTCGCGTGGGCAGTGTGATTATGTAAGACGCGTTAACTATTGGAAGGTTAGGTAGCCAGAGTTGTGTAAGAAACTATAGAAAATAGTAAGATTCGTAATTCACTAGCAAAAAGTGGATCAGTAAGCATGCCAAATAGACAAGGTCTAGAAAGTCCCCGGATTCCACGGTATCCTGAGAATCTCCTAGGAACGCGAACAGAACTCGTCTCGTTCTTCTCATAAAGTTTATTACGATAGCCTAGTAACCCTTTAACTTACTACTTTCTTAGAATACCTAGGTGCTGCTACTGGTTGTATTAATACACTAACTCCTGGAAAGTATTTGAAATAACGGATAAATGCCCGTTATTATGCGTTTCCCTTTAAGCCATTATACTGGAATGCAAAGGGATACCTTAAGAAAGTGGCACCATGCCTTAGTCATATTCCCTGAATTCCTAACAGTATTATCCCTTTCTAATCTACTTGTTTACCTGCAGCGTCCACATCGTAGTAGAATTCCAGAGTGGTAAAAATTCATGAACTTTCTAGGTTATGTTTCCATCCCCTGTGGGAATTACATTGTTGATCTTGTATAAAGCGGCTGAAGGAACCATCCTAGATTCATGGAATAATATCGTATCTATTTATAGGTTATGTATACTTGTATACCTAGAAAATGTGTGCACGTTATTCCGAATGATGAAGAGGATGTTCAAGTGGACCGGAAGGTCTTGAAAACTAGATCATCGCACGAGTATTCTAGTTCGGGACGCTCCTTTCTTTATTTCGTGTTATTTACCAGTTGTAACTGTCTTATACTTTTTATTAGGTATATGACAAAATACAAGCGCGTGGATATACAATTTCGGTGTTACATATCTGCAAGGGCAGCGGTTTTCTCATTCTATACTCTGACTATACTCGATTCGTCTATACTCACCAGGGTTATCCAGTTACGTGACGTGTAACACGAGAGTATCCGGCGTCTACCCACTGATATGGCTCACCACTCAAATCTCCTATTTTTTTTTAATGGACATTAGCTACCATTTCAAGATACAGAAGGACATCAAAGTAGTGAAATATTATTTCCAATTCATAGAAACTAAAAGCAAAACATTTTGACACTGTGACAGAAATACGATGTATTAATATAGCAGTGATTGGCCTTGAGTAAAAAAGAAAAGTGCATTCTCAGCAAAAGAATATCTTTCAAGCAAGATCCACCAAGAACGCCATATAATGTCGCAAGCAATTCTACAATACAATTCGCAGCGGACTATACGTATTTGTTTCATCGACATCATGCAACTAACGATATAGACTTGCGTCAGAAAGAAACGATTAAATTTGTCCAGTTAATACCATTTTGATATTAAAGAAAAGAATTAAAGTCGACTGAAGTCTTTCTCTGTGAAAATAAAAATCTATTCGACTGTATAATTCAGTGAACAGTGCTCATTAATTCTACGGATTCGTCACGCTGATGACTTTACTGCAGCCAACCGATCTGTATCTTATCGGTTCTGAACAGGAGTTGATTTCCTCCTAAGGAAAGTTACCGTGTTAAATAAAATAATAGTGTCGTCCACGTTTCCTGAATTAATCGCATTACGTTTTCTAAGAGTGATCCAAAACAAGTACCCGTTTCATTTTCAAAGATCGAGAGTAGCCAACAGCCTACTTGGTCATGCCGATAGTTATAAAGAGCAATCACAATCGTTGACTCTCTGGTAATCGGTTCGTGCCGGTGCATTACGTAAGCCATTAGATTGCGCGAATTTTGCTTTCAAGACAGTCCAACTCGGTCGGTAATCGGATGTGATTGAAGTTATAAATTAACTTGAAGTACCTGAATAACCCAGTGGTAACGGGCCACTGCGTTTCCTTCACTGCCTAGTTATTATAGAAAGACATTACCATTTGACCACCAAGGGAAAGTAAGCACAGAGTGTTTAAAGCTAATCGAAGTCGCAATGCATTTAAATGAACAGCAGCAGGTAAAAATGAGTGACGTTCATTTTTAAAAAGTATATAACAACCAGCCAGGTACGTTGCTCGATTTTATTCTCGTATTTATATTCTTTTTTGTACCTTTAACAAAAAAAAAAAAAGCAAAAATGTCGCACGTTACTACGAGCCATAATGAACGAGTTTCGCTGAGCGTTGTAATGAAATATAAAATAATTTACCAAGATTAAGATGGAACGATCTGCATGGAGGTTCTCGTGCTACGAGTTCTTAACACTCCATATAAAATGAGGGCAACGCTCCTGGATAAATAACGGTCTTTCAAGAAGGGTGGTAGAACGCCATTGAGAGTCTTATACGTTCTGTACCGTACACGCAGTTAACGATAGTCCCTGGTAGTGCCGGATAAAAAAACCGTCTTTAACAGTAGAATTGCATAAAATTAGTTTACACAATGAAGTATAGTCCAAGAAAGTATTTTCCGCTCTGATGCCTCTGCGAGTGAGTTAGAGAAAATGTTAGGTTAGGTTAGAAGTCGAAAATGAAATAACTTAATAGCTCGTTAAGCAAACGGATCAATATTAGTAAACGGCCTTACGTCGTGCATGACGTGACACTAGACTTGCGTGGTCAAAGACAAAAAGTCAACGAGGAACATGGACGTGTCGCTAACATGAAAATAGGATTACCTGTGATATTAGAATGTAGAGAGAAATGGCAATGGATTCGATGACTCATTGATCTCGTTACACAAAGCCATGAAGTATATATATACAATGTATATGGCTGGCATGCTTGTAGAATATATTACAAACCACAGTTCTATATCTATTCCGCAGTGATGGAGAATCGAAATATAAAGTGTGACTCTTATACGGGTGCGGAGGCTAGTTCGTAGTTGCGATTCACGATTTCATACGTAGTTTAGGGGATCAGCGAACTTCACCAGGAATCGATCGATAAGTAACCATGGGAAACCAAGGCCACAGTGACGACCAACTAGACTGTTCGATAAGCTGAAACTGGGTAGAGTACATAGATATCGTGAATAGGTATAATATCCATCTACCTGACTGTATGTATGATTATATCGTATTGGCAATTGCACGCCATTTTAAAATAACTGTGTTAATCATTGCGAGAACGGACACCTGAAAACAAATAGCATTGGATGGAATTGAAGTTACTTTTCAGATACGATACAGTAGCTTTGTTACGTATATACGGTATCGACTGGGATTTTATCGACAGAAATAGTAACCACTTTCTGGATCGTCCTTCTATCCTCGTGCGAATCGAGAAAGCGGATTACCTTGACGGTCACCGATGACGTACAGTTCGACGGGACAACTTTAATTTTTTTATATACCTTGTTCGTCGTAAGAAACATTAAAAAAATTCTTCTTTGCTCTGAAAAGACGCCACGATGTTTTTTTTTTAGTCAATAAAGCCGCACGGTGAGTCAACGAGATAGATTAGAGCTGTAAAATGAAATTGACGTATTTTTATCGTTCTCTACGATTTCAACAACACGTAGATTACATTTGTAAAATAAATCGACCAAGTATCGATTAGTCTTTTGAAACGTCTCTGAAAGGCATATTTATCATGTGCTCCAAGTTTTCAAAAGACAAATTACGGAATTTCAGCTGAAGTCAATCTGAATGTTTGACTCTTACGACCCACGAATACGGATGTCGTTGGGTAATTGAAAGTGAAAAGAAACTTAAGAAACCAAGAACTTGAGAGAGTGGTATAGCGTTTGCTGTATATCATATAGCGTTGCTCAATGCACGCGGGAAGTGACTTCCGAGTCAGGTAGAACGAGTAGGTTTTTGTTTTCCCGTTCTTAGAACTCTCACTGCAGACTAATATAATAATTACTTTCACGCTACGTATCCTGTATGATTACACAGCCGTATGATAACGAGCAAAAGATCTGCAGCGACACGGCAATTTAAAAATACGACTTACTCCTTTCAGCATTCATTAATATCCCAACGACTTGCTTGCCGATCTATTTACATTAACGATTCTTCTTCCCTTTCTTCTCTCTTTCTTTCTCCTACCTTGTTCAATGTTATCGTCCTCGTTCGATAGATGGATATGATAACGAGCATCACTCATAATGACTCGAGTGAGTCACGACTGTTGGACTCTTATATATACTTTCCATTCCATCCTGACAAAAAGGTGATCGGTAAGTACCTCGTGTTGCAGGAAAAGAGAATCATTTGGACGCACTCTCTTCTGCAATTTATGTACGTCGCTAGGAGTAACAGTAAAAAAAAATAATAAATTTACCGCAAAGAAAATATTTAATTGTCAGCGGTAATGGGCTCTTCGTGTTTCAGTATTTAGGTGTCTTTCGTATTTCTACTTGAGAAACTTTTTTTTGCTACTACGTCATTCAGCTTTCATTGCGTGAATCATCGCCAAATTTGTGATTGTGTTTACTCGATGACTCGTGCTTACGTGTGTACTGTACTTTAGTCAGTGCACTAATCAATGGATGGATGTATTTATTATAGATCTGATATAAAAATGATACTAGAAGGTATAGAGAGAAAGGAGAATTGAGTATCGTCCTTCGTCCTTTCGCCTGTACTGACGCGTCGGTAGTTCCTATGTACGTGTACACCTATATTCACTTGACTAATCAGATTAGTCACTATTATGATTTATTATTACCATGAGAATTTCGCAAGTCCTCTTACAAAGTTTAATGTCATGGTACGTAACGAAAGTCACGCATGGCTGATTAACGATTTTCCAACTTTTACGTTATTTTATATCGAATTCATGACCCGTGGTATTTTAGACTTTCTTGCAAATTAGTGCAATTAGGAACTTATACAATGATATTGTGACAATAGACAGTAGAGATGAGTCAGGTTCTTCTCGAAAGAGTACAAATAGTTTACTGTGTCATATGTAAATTCTATGACGAAGATTTTTTTTCTTACGATTTGTCAAGTCGAAACCCACGTGAATGTTTTATAAAATTTCACGCATACTTTAGACACATTTAGTAGCCTGTCGAGTTTGTAATTTTTTGTTAATAAGAATTTTTTTTTCAGAGTTTGGAACAGGAGAGACACCTACTGAGAAGAAGACTGGAGGAAGCGAGAGGTGAGAGCGAAGCTAGAGCCCTGGAACTTCAATCCGATGTGGAAGCCTTGAGAAGTCAATTAGAAGAACAGACAGAGCGTGCCCGAAGAGCGGAACGCGAGCAAGCGACCCTGGTGACTGAATTGACAGCCCAGAATACCAGGTTAGCTGATCAATTGCGAGAAGCTGCCAAGCAGGAGGAGCAGTTACTCCTGGAAGTAAAAGTCCTGAGGGAGAAATGCGCTTTGAGAAATACCACTTTACAGGATCACGTTAGTAGTCTGGAGCTTCTTCGAGATGAGGTAAGAATAGAATAAGAGAAGTTCTCACGTCAAGTGTTTTGGTTCTGCACTAAGATTCTCATAACGTTTTTATCGATGCCAGGTACAGCTGGTATCCGCACAGAGAACAGAACTAGAGAGGCGATCTCTGGAACTCCGTGAGGAAAGAGCCAGGGCCGTGGCTGCTCTAGAGGAAGCCGAAGAAAGAGCGGCAGCCCTGGAGAGACTGGGACACCAAGCGGAGCACAGAGCAAGAATAGCTGAGCAAGAAAGGTCAATATTTGTGTTAGAAACAATAGAGAAGAAAAAAAAAAAGGAATAGAAAAAGATTTCCTGTCTTAGGAACCATCCTGTTATCACTCGAGTACAAAGATGTATCAAGGACAGGTGCAATGATAACTGATATATTCAAGATTTTTGTGCTCTCTTTCAGGGACGAACTAGCGTCGGCTCTAGCGAACATTGAGGCTGAGAGAAGAGGCAGATCTGGGTCGATACCAAAAACTCCAAGGTCCTTGCAGGCGGAAATGGAGTGCGAGGAGAGCGGAAGTTCACTTGGTGAACAGGAAGACCTCAGGGCGGAAGTGATTCGCGCTTGTAAGCGAATGCGCGAGCTGTGCACTCACTTGAGAAGAGGCGAGGACGATTCAGGTCTCCAAAGCGACTGCGACGAGTCCATGTTGGTTATTGTAAATGGTACAGAAGCTGAGGTGAGTTATCTGAAGTAGGATGAGCTATTGAGTTTCTCATTCTTCGTTCACACTTTCCTCTTGATAATGTAAACCTGATATGAGGAATTGCTCGTGAAAGGATCCTAAGGACCGGAAGAAGGCTATCCTTAATAAAAGTTTCCTGTTTCTTTCACCATAAACCAAGACACTTCCTTTCGATGATAATCCAAGCTTCCTCAATAGCTATTTCCTGTAGGAGAGAGTAGTGCGATCCTTAGTGATTTCCAATTCGCATAGAGAACTCCAATCAAGCGTATCGAAACGCTGCGTTGTCCTTCCTCACTTGAGTAAACGTGACGGGTGTTTACAGGCCAACTGTCCTGGAGCTTTGGCGGAATTGACGGAGGAGATATTCAGGTTGGCACTATCCGGTCGAGGTGCACCAGGGGAGCTGGGTCTTGCTGTGGAATTGCATCGGGTACGAGAGGAATTGGAACACACGAAGGAACAATTGAAACAGTCCCAGGAAGAGCTGAAGCGCCGTGGAGAGACACTCCTGGAAACGACAAGTAAACTCAGTGTGTGCGAGGCGGAATTACGTGGCGTCAAGGAAGAACGTGATCGTGCGCGTGGCGACATAGAAGACTCAGAATTGACCAAGGACGAAATCCTGGCGCAGGCTTATCAAGTGAGAGACCAGGCGGTGGCAAGGAAGAACCGTGCTGAAGTTGAACTTGCCAGGACGCGGATAGACGTTCTTCAAGCCAATAGTCAGCTGATGGAGGCTATACAACAAAAAGTTGAGCTCAGTCAGCAGCTGGAACAATGGCAGATGGACATGCAGGCTCTTTTGGATGAACAAGTTAGGAGTAAATTAATGCCAAGCAATGGCGCACTCACGTGTACGAATAACGAAGGCTCGGATATCGTGGTGCCAGCAAGGAAGAAGAGAAATACAAGCTCCTCGAAGAAGATCTTTGGCTTCTTTTGAGAGAACGTCATGTCCGGGGATGCTCATTCGATGACAATCATCCGTGAACTTATCCTAATTCGAAATTGCTCTCTGGGCGAGTGTCTTCTCGTGCAACCACTTCTTAGATAGATAGAATTCATTCTGTATAGATACATAATGTATATAGAACATAATAGACAGAGAATGCAGCAAGTATATTCGAGTATCTTCCTGCATTCTTAAAGATACTCGATGCGTGCTAGTAGGGACCATTGCAATGGTAGTTCGTACCTGAAGGAGCGACTCCTGCCTTTTTTTTAGATTTAAAAAAAAAAATCTATATTAGGAAAAATTTCGCCTTTTCAACTTATCCCACAGGATGTCCCTTATTTGGGAACAATCTAACAAGTGGACTAAGGAGTCGTGACAAGATCGTGGTTGTTTTTCTTAGCATAAGAAAAAAAAAAAGTTATACAAAAGGTGCATTGTCACCATAGGACAATGTCTCAAGCGTCTCAGGTCCGGGTGTACCGACCAAGTCACGCTTCAGTCAGTTCTTTTACCTTTGTAAGAATTCGACGTCTCTACATGTATTATCCATCAGGACTCCATCCGATGAGTCATGCCAAAATGAGAGAATGCTCTCTTAGTTTCGCGTGCCTGTACATAGTATTATTGTATTTTAATCCATGAAAGTGGGCGCTGGAGATCGCCTTAAGGTCACTCTAGAGAGAACGAGTGACTCAATGTTTGACCGAAACTCTTTCGAATCGATCCGTCCTTAACCAATGTCCGTCCAATGATACACGATGACTGAATATTTATTAATAAACTATTACAGTCCATGAGAAGATCTATCATTGTCCAACGTCTTCTCGATTCTCCAATGACGGACATTTAATATAACATAATTCCGCAAGATTTAATAGTAACGACAAAATGCCATTTAAGGATTTTGTTTTCTCTGCTCGTTCGCAGAATCTCTTTTAATTTGTTTGAAGGCAAACAATTTTATTGGCTACTCGTTTTATACATATTCACTATGTATTTCACGTTGATCCCTCGACCTTTGTTAATTTTCATTGAGAAAACTCAATCCCTGTAACATAAAAGAATTTCGTGAACGTAACGCGAGATGATGTAATATAAATTTTCAAATAATCACCGAATCGACTATAGCTATTGTACTTACACGTATTTATTTAATAAAAATCATGTTGTACAGATACGTCTTATCGTTTTTTGCGACAGGAAATACTTACCTTAATTATCGTTGGTACTGCCAGCAATCTTAATAAAGCGAATGCTCATGACGCTTGGTAAAGACATTAAAGAAAAAGGCTCATGCACGTTAATAAGATTTAATCGCAAGAACGTACCGCTATTCGTTAATCCGGTTCCGTATACAAGATGGACGTTCATCCACGTGAATCAGACGTAGGAATAAACCCATTAAGAAAAGCCGTCAGCATCTTTACGACGTTCCTTCCAATTAATCTCAGCGAAGGCGTCGTTTGCCCGCGTTCTACCCAACGCATAATTAACAGCGCGATGCAGCGTAACTTTTTATTACTGATTTATTAGATTTTTTAAAATATTCAGAACAGCGCGTAGCCTCTTATCGTTAGGGTAAATATCAGATATCATAAAATACGAGAGATGATAAAATTAAGGTAAACCACCGATCCCTTTATCAGTACAATCGATCGGAGGCAGCATTCCTCTTATCAGTAAATAAAATCTTAAACTTAGAGATACCAATAATAAGGGACAACGGAACAACGCGTCGCGACGCTCCAACGTCATTTGGCATCGTCACGCTCGCTGAACTATACCCATTTATGTATACGCATCGATGCGGTCCGACCGCTTTAATTCTGCGTTATACATATCCGCTTTTTCGTCCCTTCATCTTCCATCTTTACATTCGAATAATTCACTTGCTATTGTATTCTTTACATTGCTTTTCTTTTACTTGCTTTTTTTTATACAACGATCCAAGCTTCCGAGGATCAATCACAGGATCAGTTTAAGGATTAATGGATGCCACATGATATCGACAAATAAGCACAAAGAGACACCGGTCACCCTGCCATATAGAAATCTGAATTATCGAGTGCCAGTATTTAAAAGTAGTGTCCGAGAAAAAAAAAATAAAAATATTATTCCTTGAACGTGGACAAGACGTCATGCGCTTATCATAAGCTGTCGTCCTGGTATCAGGATGCTGACATTTGTTCTTCTTTATGTGTATATCGTTTTCTTTGTTATCAATTTCTTGAATTCACGACGATAAATTAATAATTATTCTATGATAATGACGAGATTGAAATATATTACTTGTAGACGAAACTTTGGATATGTTAAGATTTAAAATCGTTAAATTGCTTGACGAGTATGACAGTACTCATAATGAATCACCATCAGTCATCGCAGTTGGTTCTCGATTCCGTTAGGCCTGATTACCGACTGCCAATAATACGACGGCGTGTAGGCGTAGCGGAAAGGACGTAGTGCGTAGGCACTGCCGCCAAGGAACAAGCACTTGCATCGAATCGAGGAGGATTCTTTGAAAAAATTTAGTAAAGTCCTCCCTCGTAAATTCGTAATGTCTAATCTACTCACGAGTTCTACACTTTTTGTACGTTCCCATTGGACCGCCATTCGAAATTGACTTTTTACTCTTACATGTGAAACTTCTTCCTGCAGGTTACCAGAGACAAGTTCCTATCGTCCTGAATAAACAGATAACGGAACGCGGATAAAGTTTTCAGGGAGTAAAAAAAAAAGTCAAAAAAGTCAACTAGCACTCGTAAGTATAGATGAGAATAAGAGGAAGGGAACGAAGATCCACGAGGAACGACGTAAAAGATAAAAGAAATGGGAATAGAAAAAACGACATCAGACAAATCGTCCAGAGAGAAATGAGGTCCCAATTGAGTTTCTACCAATTTTCACATTTTCAATGCTTCTCTGTACGTAACGTGAAGTACATATAAGTAGGTACGTGACCAGGAGGAAAATCGAAAATGGTCCGCAAGTGCTTTGAGCCTCCTCGACGGCACATTAATTTATTCTATCTAAAGAGGACGAGTTGAATGGATCCTAATAGGTAGGAGACTGCAGATCCTCCTCGTCTTCCTCTTCGTCTTCGTCAATTCCAGGTTCCCCTAGTGCGTGGACGAATTCTGAAAAAGATAAAAGAAAACAAAAAAATGTTAAACGTTACTGCCAAAGAGATAAACATTAAAAAAAAAAACAAATATATAAAATAGAAGCATAGGAGAATTGAAAATCAAAGTAACCGCGTAGACACCCTGAACATTTTCAGTTCGCTAATTCTAGACAAAAATGTTGAGGGCATCGTTTCCAGGACGGATAAACACTGCCAGCTTTTTACGAAGCTTTCGACGTGCTGGAGCTGCTGAATAGTGGCTAGATACACGGCACGAAACGAAGCGATAAATAATCCTTTCTTTTTCCTCGTTCTAAACAAAACATCAACAAAAGACAATCTCCCGTTTCCCCGTTATTGTTGAAGTCTAGCTCAAGAATTACACACGTAGGATAGACGACACCATCTTCAAATTTTGCCCACTGTTACCAGTCTATTTCCCCGTGGTGTCATTCAAGAGTTTTTTTTTTCGCAGTCTTCGCATCGCAAGGCATGAGAACAAGAAACACATCTGCCACCGAATGAAAATGCGCAGTGGTCTTCAAACAGGCCATTCGAGTTATAGAGGCCATTTGAGGTTTTTAAAATACAACCGCGCATAAAAACATTTAACTATAATAATTAATAATCAGAAAAAGCTAATTTCAGCAGAGTAACATATACAGTACGTCAAAGTATCTTATAATTCTCTCATGTAAACATAACGACTAAAATAACAGCATGACCTGATGTAACTGACAGAAGAAAATTGAAACGAGTCTTTAACTGTGTTGACAATAGCACTTGAAATTTCGTGTATTTGAAGGGAGGTCAATTACGCGTATCCCTCGGTCGGTTGAGTACTGAAAGAAGTGCTAGGTATAAGAGAGACAGAGAGAAAGAGAGAAAGAGA
>JARPRG010000374.1:1812601-1825033 GCA_031001745.1 Hartigia nigra
ATATCTGCCAGACATTGTGACGTTGGGAATAACGAAAAATTGTTCATTTCTTCTATGCTATAGTGCGTCCACGAGTAAAATAGCTTCTGAAGGGTGGCCCAGCTACCTATGACTTTCAAGGTAAAGGAGTCCCCTGGACAGGATCTTTTATTCGTACAGCAGTGATCGATAGACGATATCAGTCATTTTCTATTTCTTTCTGAGGACGATGAATATATCGCAGATAAATATCCAGTAAAATTATATATTTCTCAACGGACAATGATCTCTTTCACGACTTCTATACCATTCTACCTGTGACTCCGGTCGTCCTTTTGTTTACATCCAGTAAGCAGAACGGCGTCCCGACACTCACTCGGCAACGTCACGAAGCGTCGTGAGTGCTGCGAATACAATCCCATTTTCTCGAAGTCTCGGAGAGCATAAAACCGTGAAGAAGCGACAAGCCGTAGGGTATAGCTACGTACGTATTCTTAGCTAACGTTTCTTCTCAGCTCGACACTACGGCCACTTTACCTTTTACTTCCTCTCTTCATTTGACCTGGCAGCTCGTTCATTATTTTCGACGATAAATAACGAAATTTCGTTGACGAGTAAAAATTGCACACGCGATGATAAAAAGACGAACGCGAAAAGAGCGTGAACAGTTAATTGCTTGTCTGGTCGAAGAATCGTCGGAATTTTTACGAAAAAAATTTTTGCACGCCGCGCAGCGTATGCGTTACGTATCGATGTTTAAAAAATGTCCGGACAAAGACATCTTAAAGACATGAAAAATATATCGTCCAATCGATGTTACTTTATGCACTTTTTAATCCTCGACCATGTTGTCCATGTTTATCGATCTATCGGAGATGGCTCGACGCTTTTCTTCCACCTTTAAGAATTTCTAACTCTCCTATACAAGGTGCGAGTGCGAGAGAGATGCACTTACGGGCATTTACACGGGTAAAAGAAAGACAGACATACTCATCACTCAAAGTAAGTGTAACTTAAGGGAGACACCTTTTCGGAATTAACTCTACTACGATTGCATCCTAAAATGATCATAACTTTTTGAATGATATGTGTGTGTATATATGTTTTAACTCGAAATATTTTACGATGCACGATAATCATAAATAATGCAATTGGTTTTATGCGCAAGACAGTCGCATGCAGACGGCCAATGTATTTTGCATTTATAAAAGTGCACTTTCTTATAGTAGTACATTTTGAATTCCGTTTTAAGACTAGTATTGTCTTCACGAGCGGGATCAATGTTTTCCTTTAGTAATATCCATGCCATTTCCATCTAGCGATCTCTCAGTGCATGTAGATTGTATGCACTTTTCGTAAACTATTTCATAATGCAGTGATACACCGAGCGCATCGTTTATACTCAAGCTGATCAAGTAGCGGAACGAACGTCCAGGCTTTAAGCTTTGAACGCGTGCCGAGGACAGTGTATAAATATTATGTCTTCGCGAATATTATTAAACTTATAATACTCACGCGAAAAGCATCGCGAAGCTCCTGCTCCTCCTGATCCTGATCCGTAGGCTCCGCGGCACTAGCGCCACCACCGATGTTACTCACAATCTCTACGAACTCCTCGAAGCTGACATTCCCGTCCCCTAGAAAAATGCGCTGGCTTAATTTCTCATGAACTGAATTATTCATATGCAACTTCGCACGAACTTCGTTTCGCACTTAGGTAACTCTTGGGAAGCCCAAGATCTGCGCTATTCTCTATCTGCATATACAGTCAATCCCCACTGTATATAAATATCGTATAGTACTGCGTATACGAAAAATTATATTAAATATCTCGCGTGTACATATATACCTGATTATACTTGACAATAGACTTTTGCATATAATTTCGAGTTCTATTCTGTTCCTATTAATTTTCCATGAGTTCTCCGAGTACTTAACTAAATTAGTCGGGCGCTCTGAATATGATTACACGTACTGGCATTATGCCTATAAAAGGCATTAACTTTGAGTTCGTATCAGGTTGCATGTAGGTAGTGTCTGCATTACAATTAAGTGCTCCGTCTATGGATAAATTAAGCCTTTTTATTTTTCTTATACCGCACTATACCTATATTCCTAAGGATTCGTCTTATTATAGATAGTATATATAAACGTATTGCTTGTACGCCTGTAAATAATAAGACAAATCCGAAAGAAGCGGCATCGTGTCACTATAAAACATATAGAATTCAAAGTGAGATTTAAGAGTGTAGAAAAAAAAAAAATTTGTTTAATATCACGAAAAATGGTGACAGGGTAAACATTTTCATGTAAACAGAAAACAAGCACGACACGTACAAAATGGCTGGGCTTCCGGGGGTCACGGTTAACCCCACGTTATTCACCGTTACTGTAACGGTTACGTCTGGCACGTGCTCGAAATGCGTGCTTACGTAACGGTCGAACATCCCCGTAGGAATTCATGCCCAAAATCGATTTTCATCCCTTAAAAAAGACGACCTACAATCGACTGGCGACTACATAACACGAATAGCACATCTATTCAGGTATGCAAGGTAGGAATGCAGGTGCAAGAGGAATGTCAGTGGCAGGTGCATTTGCATCCCTAAGGAATCCCCATCCCCTTGGAATATGAAAATAAAATCATTATCCCTGAAGAAAGTCAGATGCAAGTGGAATCGGTGTACGAAATTGACTTTGGCCATTCAAAGGAGAAGCCGGTTGAAGTCAAATAAGTTATAATGGGAAAAGTAAGAAAACAAAAAAAAAACAAAGGAAAAAAAACCTACGTCCATAAATTGAATTGTAATTATTCCGAAGCTGTAGAATTAATTAGTAGATACAATTAAGGTCGTAAGTCACTTTGTAAACTGATTACAATTTAAATGAACTCGGCGATGAAGTTTTCGACTTAACACTTTAATTGTGAATGATTCGCAGGCTTGCTGATAAGATAACAAACAACTGGCTGAAAGGTTGCTGATATTTTTTTCTTACATTGGCGCAGAGTTCTGGGGTTGTACTGTGTATTAACGTAAGATAAGCCATCAAGGGTTTAGCAAGCTTCACGAGCTTACGATCCGGAGTAATGTCTTCGCCAAGGTTCACAGGCGACGTACCACGTACGACGTTATCCCTTAACGTCCTTTTGGTTTAAAATCTCTTTCTAAGCAAGCACTACCTATAAAAAGCCATTGCATCGACCCTCTTCGAGTCATTGCTGCACTTTTAAATGCTATAAATTTAAGATTTGTTCTAGAGATTTTCAAGCTTTCAAGATAAAGCATATCCAGCAGTGCACCTTCGTAATTACTAGCCCGACAAAAGTTGCCATTAATTATCTAAGGAGAAAAGTAGAAAAATAATAAAAATATGTAATTAATACAAAAAAAAAACAAAGAGAACGAGCACCTTTTTATATGCAGCAGCCAACGCGGCAGAATACGAACCGCCATTGGCTATAGTTAAAGGATAAAATGAATGAAGGAAAAATTGTGAGGAACTAGCCATAAAAGAAACTCCCGTTCAAGCCATAGTAGTTTTGCTACGCCATTAACTCAGCTGCCGTTCTCGTTCTTTCTTTTTCGAGATATTACCCAGGATTCTATACGGCTTTGTACATATGGTTGGTGTATCGATAGTCATGAACTTATTTGAAGACCTTGCTTCGTGAACCTTTCTATAAGATATAAAGCGTTATGTCGGTTTAAATTTAAGCTCATAGAAAAAAAAAACGGATATTTTTATCCATTTTCTCAGTACGTATAATCCCGTATATATTTTATCTACGCAGTCGGGAAAATGAGCGTATACTTCGCTTGGTTCACTGATATATACAACTTCGCATACGCCAGCTTTGAATGAAAAAGAAAATCCAATTTCAAGAACGGACGTCCAATGACTCTGGGGTATTTCGCTTACCTGCCTTCGTAAAAAGCACGCTATGTGTACATACAGGTAGCTAGATAGACGTATATTCAAGTAAATAGTGCTAGAATTCTTTCCTCATTTTTTTCTCTCTTCCTTTCTGCTGACATGAAAATGCAACGTTTAACTCAGCCAGACTTTTAACGTTCCTATATGATATATATATGTATAATATTATACGTATTCATAGTCTCATCCCATACCATGGAGACATCCACCCTTTTATACTTAGCCTCCCTATCTTCCAACCCTTCCCGTTTTCATTAGACTGACTTTTATTTGCCAGAAGATATCCTGGCAATGTTTGCTGGATAATTAACATTAATCATGAATCAACTACGCAGACTCTTACAGGGTAGAATATTTATATTTTCGTCTAACGACAAGAGTAATTTTTAAATCAAAAATTTTTATACTAAATGCTACTTGCAAGAAACTGCAGAATTTTCTTGTTACATTTACTCGTTGTTTTCATAGCAATGCAAATTTTTGTTAAGCCACGTAAAATTCATATAATCGTAAATACAAGCATTTTTGCTGTAACAATTCTATTGACAATACGATGGTAAACGTGGCATTAATGACATTATTGAAACGGTACTCAGGTAAGCGGCACAATGGAATCAGAATTGGTCTAGACCGTCTTTAATAATGTGCAAAGTAGCACTTGACGATAACCGAAGATTGTTTGGGTTATTTTCGATATATCTAACTCAAAGAGGATATAAGATTTGGAATCGGCGAAGGATGACCAGATAAGCACTCAACATGAAAGTAATTGTATTAGGAACCTTCCTGTGGGACATCTGGTAGTAACTGGATATCACCGGTATCTTCCTTTACGTAGCTGGACTATACTTCGAAAATTCCCACCCAGGTTGAATGTTGTCGCAGTCCTTATTGTATTGGAAATTAGCTTGGTTTTCTTCCTCCGTATGATAAAACGGATTTCGATATTGATATAGGTATACGGCGCTTAATGAAATACTTGAAAATAAAATAGCGTCGAACAAACAACAAAGAAAGAACACTGAAGCGTTTCGTTAGATCCTCCATGACAATTGTCGCCCAGTTATGGATACACTTTTATTTTTAAAGTTTCCTTGAGCATCGGCTAATTCAACTTTTAGCTGAAGTAGTTAAACGTTTATTACCAAAACCAAATGATTCATTACCAATTATACTATTATTTATATCGGGATCCTGTGTACTCGGACTCCTACAGTTTGGGAATTTCTACGACAAGTTAGACAAGAACGATCTGATTTGAATCAACGAGACAATTGCTCGGCTTCTAGAAGTTAAAGGCAACGTCTTCATTATAGCCACATATTCAACGGACGCGAATTTGCTCAGACTCTGGCCTATCCCTTCGGGCACTGAACTAAGGGTCCATTCACAATAAGAGAACATTGCAAAGTACTTCTTTGTCGCTCTCAAGCATTCCCTATTGTCATAACTTCTACCTATTGCTTCCTGAGAACGTCATCCAGGTTCTCTATCTCTCTATTCTTACTGCCTTATAGGTATACCAGCTTATACATAGGTACAAGACATAAATACATATACATAAATAGACCATATTGGAACACTGAATAGCTACTATGGTATTGGCAAAGCCCGATAGAGTTCCGGCAGGCGAGATGGGACAAACTTCTTAGTGAACGGAAGTTGCTTGGAGTTCACCAAGTTAGGTCAAGCGTTTTTCGGTCCCCGGTACTTGCCCAATTGTAATCTAACAGAGATTAGGACCTAAGAAGTACAGAGAGAGAGAGAGAGAGCAAAATAAGAATATAAAAATAGAATTGCGCTCTAGAATCTTTCAAGTCTCTAGTCTTATACCTATCGTTGTACAAATTTCCGGTATAGATATGTTCTTAAATATTTAAAGACCTATAACTATATACAGATATACGACGATGGTATTATTAAAAATTTTACAGAAAATTAAATTCACTCAATACCTCAAAGTTACGTCTAATCTTCTTCTTCGTGGCCGCTTTGGATTTTATTCAATTTATATCGAATAGTCTTTATATGCAATTTTTCTAGAATATTCCTGCAGTCTTTACTAAAGAGCTAACGTCAGTTATTAAACTTAAACAATTTCTCTGGTTTATTCCAGCCGATAGCTTTTTAAATTATGTCTAAGAAATTCCAATACTTCCCAGTGATACTGTGTACTGCGAAATAGAGTTTTAAGATGGCGATAATAAGACTTCAGAATTACGTAAAGAGAAGGAGTACATCTTCAGTGGGCCATGTAGATATACATATATATATATACTTGATCAATTGATATAGCAATACAGACCTGCGTCATTCAATTATGTTAAATCCACTAGCTATACTATTATTGATCAAATTGATATCCACACGAAACGAAGATACAGTAAAAAATTAACATTTAAAACTATTCTAGGTAGGAATAATACACAAGACTAATAGTAGAATTGTACAAAATAACCCACCGATAAAATAAATTTACAACAGGACGTTTCCCTTGGGAATTGTATACATAGAGAGTAAATACGAACGTATAGTTATTGGAGATGAAATTGAAGATAGTGTTAAATGGATGTGGCATGAATATAAGACAGAAATAATTTTGAATGATAAAACAGAAGAAAAATGAAAATTTATATTACTACGAGGCGGCAAGGGAAACGTAGTATTCGCATAATCTCGCGGAAAAGCTCGTTAACTACGCCTTCTAGTGACTTAATGTTTACAAAAGAGAAATTTTACGGCGGATTCACGCGGAGACAAGATTTACAGGGAAGAACTAAGTTTATTATTCCTGTGAAAATTTATCAGGAAACGAACCCCACTTTTGGGTCCCGCTTTCAATAAACAGCGTAGTGTCCTAGTATGGTTGCGATTCGCAGATATATATTGTATATATGTATATGAATCGTCGCAGTGTATACTGCGTAGCATAGTTTAGCATAATTATGAGATATCATACCGCTCCTCGATTTTATTTATTTTCATTATCACCCTTGAAACATAGCAGAGTAGTAGCTCAAGTGCATTCCTTTCCTCTTGCGCCTTTATAATTTCTTCCAGTACTTTCCAGCCCCTGAAGCTTTGCTACCCTCCGTGAAAAAAACAGCAGCGAAGAAAAAAAAAATGGGCACGTGCTTCCCTACTTATAACCCTCATTGCTCATTCAGCATATGACTAAAACACGGTAGAATTTTTCACGAGGCTTGAGTGAGGCTGCATTTTATCAAATGCTTTACTTATTTATCGCCTGTTTGAATTATGTTAACGAGACATTGGCAGGGAGGAAGATTGACAAATTTTTTCCAAAGTTCAGAATTTCGTTGAGAAGCAAGAATTTATTGAACTTGGTCGATCGATCAACCGCGAGATAGTTGCCCAAGTGATGTACCGTATCAGGTCAGCAGGTCAAGAAGTTTCTTCCTTTCACATAGACCTTGTCGATTTGACCTCCTGCATAGAAATTCTACAGAGGAAAAGTCCTGAGTACGTCGATGACTGTTTTACGATTTATATTTAAAGTATAAAATATATTCTATTTCTTTTAAAGGATGTCACATTATTTATTTCACGAGTTTGATAAACGATTGTTAAAATTAATTTGAAATCAATTAACTAGCGTGTATGTAATGTGTACGTATTATCAGATGGGGAATTTACACACCGTCGATGTCAATTTCCTGGAGCATAGTGTGAAGTTCCTCAGCCCTAGCGAATTGCCCGAGGGATCGCATTACTCGGCCAAGCTCTTCCTTGGTGATACTCCCGTCGCCGTCCTTATCGAACAGCCTGAATGCTTCTCTGAATTCTGAAACGAGAAAACGTCGACCCTCGTCAGAGCGTACGGGCTGCTGCTTTAAAAGCAGCCTGTTGATTCGACGTGACATTTATGGGAAAAACCCGATGAAAAATTCAATGTAAACATAACTTAACCACAATTGCCATAATCACTGGTCACGCCACAGAAAACATTATAAGGTCGTGTCCATTGGTTAAAATTGTCACTGAAATCACTGTTTCGCAAGACGGTACTTTAGAATGGATTAAAGATTAGACATAAGAGGAACGGGACGGAAGACAACGACTCGATGGAAACAAGATAAAACGCTATATTCACGGCGAGTGGTTATAACGATGCGAATCCGCATTCGTACACCGGAGGCACTTGGTATCCTTGTGTAAAGCCATTTCAACGTACAATTAGATTTGCATCTGAGGGCAACAGGAAGTGACATGAGCGTCTAATAGCCTCATTTCACGGACCATTGAGTCCTCGCCGTTGTACTAGCCTCTCTGTCTTTGGAAAGATCTCTGTATTACCTACTCACGGCATTCTCTATTTTCCTGGTAGGATTGTATATAACTTCTTTCCCCATAGGGCATTCCTAGAGGCTCCTCTACATTGCATGTACATTTTTTCTTATATACACTTCCAACTATTGCCAAACGAAAACATCCTATGGACATTCCCCAGGAAATTGCAATGCTATATTCTGTTGGCAGTAATAAAACATGTAGAGTAACAGCATTAACAAAGTAAATATTACGCAGTAGCATCCTGACTGTAACACAGGTATCTATTTCTCGGGAAAAAGGTAAAGTTTCAAATCAGATGAAGAGTACAGGAAAGTAAAGGAATAATAAAGAGACATAGTCCATTAAAAATAAAGCTTAGAGGGTAGGAAAAATGTTTTAAAGTTTTCTTTTATTTCTGCTACCAGAGGATAAGGTCGAGAGAGGAAGCGCGTTTTCTGTGTAAAAGAGGGAATGGAAAAAAAAAAGATATCAGGATACCAGGTCCGTATCTTTTGTTTTCTCCTATACCCTATTTCTTTCCTTTTTTAAATTTCTTTTATCCCTAAGTCAGATCAAAGACCATCGAAATATTGTATATATCTGTTAGTAAACAACACACATTGGATTGTTAGAGAAACATCATTCTCGAAGGGGTTACACAAGGATTACCCCTATTACGTACTTCAAACAATGGCCAGTGATTCGTCTTGAAAGGGATGCGGGCTCTGATTTGTAGTTTCGCCGTTTCTGCCCTGTTAAAATGTTTTCCTTGGCGCGTCGCTATAATAGCAATGCTCAGGTTACACTGTCACATTAAATTTCGAGTATAACCTGGACGATAAATTTACTCTAAGCTATCAGTAATCCCGTGGAACTCAGTGAGATAGTTAGGGAAAACCATAGTTAATTAATGAGAAGGTCACTATCCTTGCTAGGACAATCTAAATGGCGGCTGTAGTAAGCTTTCATTGTTCATCAGAATCTTAGGAGCTTGGAACACACTGCACCAGAGGGCTTCCGGTAAGTATTTTCAAATTGGAAAACGACTGATTAATAACTGTACGTATTCTCAATTGATACTCATGACATGACGTATGTGCATGCATAGTTAAAATATTGGCACCTAGACCCCCATCAAACATTTACCCTTCATCTGCGACTTGGAAATTGCAGGCAATCTGCTGGAGGTACCAGAAACTGAACGTTCTGGTGAGGCGGGCAAAGTGAAGAGGAGGTTACTGGTGAGTCTTGTTGCTCCTGAGGGAGTGGTCGTTGTCGTCATAGCTGTTGCCATCATTGTTATCCCTGACGACGTTACGCATCGATGGGAATCATCATAGCTGCCAGGTGTCTCCTTACTGGTAAGGGAGGTGTCCGCTTCCGGTGACAACAACGTGGATGTCGTTGGCGAGACAATTGGCGAGCCGGAAGATCCTCCAGCCATTTCCTCTCTTCCGTTCTTACCAGTTACTCCACTGCTTTGCCGCGTCTGGAACAAAAGACAAATCTATGGTATTCGGAAATGGATGAGCTATTTTTTATACCAAAACCATATCGAGTATTGTCTCTCATTGATAAATATTTATTGACTTTGATTGGCAGGACTCTTGAAATAATTCCATTGACCTAATTGGAAGCCGAGAATCAGTGCAGAATTCCCATAGGAAAAAAAATCTATACAATGCCGTTTTTTTTTAAATTTTAATTTGATTTTTCTTCTTGATCAAAACACATTTAGATATATCCATAAGTTACGGTACTGCATTTGTAAATACGAAATTAGCGTGAATGATATCAGTTGTATATATATATATGAGGAAAAAAGAAAGAAAAAAAGAGAAAAAGTATAGATACAAGCAGTAACTAGAAATTCTGAAACTTCTGTCGTAAAATCAAAACGCTTCACTTTAACGTTAACAGGAACGTTACGTTAGGTTGCGTTATCGCTCATAAATAAAAGGGCTGTAATTGCTGGATTATCGTAAACTTTACGGCTAATTTCCGTATCGTCGCAATTTCCTGTGATTGTAAAAGTCTGGTTGGGATTCCAGAAGCCAAGATCAGCCTACAGAATACTGATAACGATGCATCGCAATTACTAAACTAGAGTACTTAGCCATATAAAATTTTAATTTTAAATAGACATAGATATATATTATATACATATAAAATAACCGTTCTCTTTACTAATAACTATACTGAGTAACATATCACTAATCTTATTGCAGAACTCAATTAGACGTGACTCGATCTAAAGGAAAATAAAGGGGATTCAATAATTCCTGCTATTCATTGTCTACAGGATGGATTCGTTCTAAGGAAACTAATGGCCTTGCCAGGATAGCTAGGCCAGGAACCCACTGCCTACTATAGGCGCCACAGGTGGCTGATCCTGTGAACTGGATGAGTTCCGATAGGGATATCCTTCGAACACAGAATCCTCAAGCTTTCCTGGGTCGGATCCGATTAAGAGGATGATTTAAATATCGAGAATATGTTTGTGGAAAAACAGGCAGTGTCCAAGAATAGAATGAAGAGAGCAGCTACAGGTGGCTGGTACCAGTTACAGAATGTATTTGAAATAAATTTCTACTATTAATCAATAAAATAAATATTAATATTCCTTAAACGATAATCAAGAATAAATATTTTGTACCTACAGTACAGTTTTCTCAAAGTTTCAATAAGTAACAAAATCCTGATACAAAAGGTTCAGATTTTTCTCTGTATCGTCCCCTTCTTGTACCTGAGTCAAAGGTCTGTACAGTTCTTTTGATCTGTTACCGGCTTTTAGAGAACTTAATTTATTGGAACGGATCCGATTTTATCTTCTCAACTGTATACGAAATTTTAATATAATTTTTATGTTTATGGTTTTATTCTTGGCTCATGGAAAGAATTACTGAAAAATTTACTGGAGAAACGTTAAGCCGCCTTTAGAAAAAAAGCGTCGCGACAAGGGGTTATGCTACAGGTGGCTAATCCAGGACTTGTGTAAATCCTAATGTAAACGGACTTAATATGCAGCGATCCCTTGTCTCATCAGCCCCGTTTCATCGGGGATGGTGAAATTATCGTCTCGTGGAAATGAACTTTTTACGGAAGGCGTTACGCTTTATTTTCCGCGACATGATCTACTGTTTGGAAACGTTCCAGGACGTCCTCAGATATAACTTTCCATTGCTGTCTGACTCTCGAGGAAGAATCACTGTAGTCAGAATAATCGAAACGTACTGAAGTTAAAATCTAGACCAAATATTTCTAAAAGTTACCTTATCGAATGATCAAACTTAACAAGATTTTTAGGATTAGAAAATATTTTAACCGACAGAACGTCCGGTTCTTCCAAGCCACTTTGTATGCAATACCAAGATAAAAATCATGGCAATCCGTAAAAAAATATAAATAAATATCTTTCTCCTTTTTCTCCTATGAAAACAAAAATCGTATAGACCCTTTTCCAATGGCGTTTACTGCTTTCGTGTAAAATTACGATATATGGTTCTCCATAAAGTTCGCATGTAACAAAAAAGGGAAAGCCTTAAGAAAGAAATTGGGAAATAGATAGAGAAAGACTCTAGCTACTCGTAAATCGTTTGTCATGTATTTTCGTAACAGGCAACTCAGCGAAACTTGTTCGAGTCCAACGATAAATAATATATTTATCCAAGATAAATACGCGTGAGCATGCGCCAATCCGAATACTACAAATTCTACTTTCTTATTGGATTATCTTATATATGACTTGCACGATACATATTGCTGTACCATAATACTACGCGATTCAAGATTAGAATTATTGCCTATTTATGACTTGCCGGAACATATACGAAAAATAATACTAGAAATAAAATTGATATTTATAGAAAACTAGAGTATGAGAATAATTTTGTTTGGTGAATTCGGCCGAAATCGACCGGCTTTTTTCATATATATCATTACTCAACAATAACTTTGCCGATGATCTAATAATTCTTTAATCCAATTCATATTTCAATTTAGAGGATTATCCTTAACCCCTTCAGTGTCGATAACGTATAATTGTGTCACACAGTGATTGTTAGTCATAGCTCTGACACCAAAGAGGTTATACATACATACACGCATACATACTTAACTGGGTATACATAGGTATACCCAGTGTTCAATAACTATTTGACTTTTTTCAAGTATTTTTTATGTATTATATATAGTATATTATATATAGTATATTATATATAGTAT